>JAXGGA010018278.1:0-22434 GCA_038373865.1 Uloborus plumipes
TTTTTTGGCAATTGTGTTTGTAACTCTATTGATGTTTCTTTTATGAAACATAAAATAAAGATTTTTCCATTTTCTTTTAGTTTGGAAGAAAAGATAAGAGATTTGAATCAAAATAAAGCAGAAATAAAAAACAGTGAACAGTTGAATTTAAATGGCAGAACAGAAGTTGTGAATGAAACAGATACTAATTCTGTTGCTGAGGCTAATCCAATGACTCTGGAAAAAAATCTTCAATCTCTATCATCATTTAGCAGCGATGATGTGCAAGAATCTAAAGAATTATCGACTGCGGAAGTCGAAACTGCTTCTTCGGACAATAATGCACTCGAAGCTGGCGGTGTCATCTCAAGTGAAAATTCCATGGAAGTTCAGGAAAAAGAAACCATTCCTTCTATCCAGGAAGAAGAAAAGAATTTAACGGAATGTAATAATTTGACATTAGAGAGTAAAGAATCTAAACAGTCTATTGATGATTTACCTATTGATCCACAAAATTGTTACTGGTAATTTTATTCTTTTTACAAAGTTTTTTTACAAGTATAGATTGCCATGCTTACAATGCTGTAGCTGAAAAAAAAATGTTTGGGGGAACTCACATAGTTTGAAGTTACTAGAGATAGGAACAGTCGGAAAAAATCCCTACATTTTGTAGAAGAAACCAGTTTTTTGCCAGCAAGTTTTAATTTCTCCCGGGAAAAAGTTTAAATGTTATTATTTTTATTTTTAGTGTTCCGTATGTAAACACTAATTTTGATAATGAAAACCGTACGATAATTTACTTTCCCTGTACACTGAAGCACTACTTGCTACTTTTGTTATTAACATTGTAAATGTCTACTCAAATCTGAATTAGTAAAAGTGCTGTGGCCTCCTTCTGAGTGGCCACAGCCAGTCTTTGGGACTTCCCAAAATTTTCACCTTTGGCAAATTTTGCCTGATGATCCACCAAATCTGGAAACAGCCTTACAAAATTGCAATTTTTAGTAAAAACCAAATGCAGGAAAGCATCTACCCTGCACCTGCAGCACTGCATGTTTATCTGCATTCTGTGTTATGTGCTAAAACTGTCTCCTAGTCATACTTACTCAAAAAGTTTTGTTTTGTGACTTAGTAGCTTCGTTATTGATGTAGCTTAAGATATTTTTCATTTGAGACTTAGAAATGTTGGGTTAAATGCAGGGACGTCATTTCAAGTTTTTCCAGGGGTGGGGGACGGCAAAGGGTCCAAACTCAATGCAATTTCATCGGAAAACATCAAAAGCCCTTACTGTGTTACATTTATATGTAAACACATTGATTTCTCAGTCTGTGGGGTCAATTGACCCCACCCCTGCCCCCCTAAATGACGGGCCTAGTTAAATGGAATGTCTGATTAATTTTTGGTTGGCTTTTGCTTTCTGTAGTATTTTTATTTTTTTTGGTATTATTATTATTTACCAGAGCCCATTCCCTTTTTAGAGTTAAATTAAACTGAATTTAAATCTCAAGAAAAAAATTGTTTGTCTTTCATTGTTTTTCTTTCTATGCAAAAAATAATTACTAATAGAAGAAAATATTATGTGTTGATTTTTTATCTTTCTTTTTCATCTATAATGCGACTGAGTTTTAACTTTTATTTGTCTTTTTTATTCAGTCGCCGAGGAAGAAATTTAAACATTGTAGAATTACAATGTGGTGGATGTTCCAAATGGTTTCATGAGCCATGTATTCACATTTCTATTGGGTAAGTAATTTCATTGGGAAACTTTTTTGAAAATTATATATTTATTTTTTAATTGATATATCATCATATTAAACTTCAAAATAAACTAATGTTGTAAATATATCTTTCACAATGCGAGCATTAGGACTTAGCATCCTAAAATATTCATATTGGTTTTCATGTGCTTTTATTTTATTAATGAAATTACTTACCATTTATTAAAATGAGAATGAGAAAACCAGTTGCTAGTTTTGAAGCTAAGATGTTTATTAAGTTGAACCAATCAAATAGAAGTTTTGAATTTTTGTATTCTCACCTTATAATTTTGTTCCTATGTATCTAAAATTAATTACCGTATATACTCGCGTATAGGTCGATCTCCCGTATAAGTCGAACCCACCTACTTTTTCAAGGAAAATTGGGGAAAAATCGAAAACCCGCGTATAAGTCGAGACCGCACTTTCTGAAACGATCGGGAACGTTTTGCTGCGATTTTTGAATATAAACGTTTTGAAAAGAAGGAGAATTAAATGCACTGAACAGTTTTGTGTTTAAAACATCATGATTGTTATTCTTTTTCACAAAAAATTTTCATTTTTGCGATCGCGATTTTCGTAAATCGGGATCGATCCGGGAATGTTTTACCGCGATTTTTGAATATAAACGTTTTAAAAAGAAGGAAAAAGAAATGCAGTGAGCATTCTTGTGTTGAAAATAGCACGATTGTTATTCTTTTTCACAAAAGGGTTAATTTCTGCGATCGCCGATTTTTGTAAAGGGTTCGATTTTACGATCGTGGTTTTTGTAAGGGTTTGATTTTGGGGTTACAATTTTTTCTATCTGTTGCTTTTATTTTGCATTGTTATCAATGAAATTTTGCGATGTATCCGTATTACATTCCGTTTCAAAAAGCTAAACACCATCAATCGGAAAATTCGCGAATACGGCAATTCCCGCACTTTTCCGGCGTCGGTCGTTTATTGTAATTATTTATTCTTTGTTTTACAATTAAACCATGCAAAAATACAGTAGAGTGTATGAGTATTTATTTCTTTAGCGCCTTTTTTAAATAGTTAAATCGGAAAAATCTCGTTTTTGAGTGTTTTTTTTTTCCAAAATTTTTTTGGGAAAAATTTTCGGAAATTCTGCCCCGCGTATAAGTCGACCCCCTAACTTTCAACTTCATTTTTTGGACTAAATTTCTCGACTTATACGCGAGTATATACGGTACTGCAAAAATTTAATTACTAATAAAAAAAAACTACTACTGTTTCAAAGGAATTAAAGTTTCAAACTGAGCAATTATCAAAGAGCTATTATATCATTTAGATACATTTACCCGAAGACCCGAGTTAGAACAGAATTGTTTGACAGGTCAAATTTTCACTTTTTATGTAGAGAATATTTCACTACATAACATTTTACTGGGTATTTAAACGTGCTTTAAACTCTATATAATGAAGCTTTAGCAGTTCTCCTGTTATTTTACGGATTCAATTCATAGCATCATTTTGCAATACTTTATTAAATTTCATATCAGTACAATAATTTAAATAATTTCATACAACACTAGTTAAAATGTAAAAATTTTATGAAACAAAGTTTCTGTTATGTATAATAATTTCAAATATGTAATTTAATGTTGATTTTTACAAGTTGTTTAATGTAGACACATTTTTCAAAATAAATTACCCTCATGTGCAATTGTCTACGAGATTCTCGCAAACAATCGAAAGGTCTTTTTCCAATCAAAATGATCTTTTTCTCTCGATATGGTTAATTGGTTTTTATTTATGAGTGTTTTGTGGTGTTGGTGAAGAATCCAGATTGAGCAACGGTTTTTCGAACATTGGAAATAGTTTGAACCAATTCGTCTGGAGTCTTTCTATTGATACATTCCTTGGTACAACATAACACAAGCCCTTGCACCCGTTGCAAATTCTCACCGACCGCGGCTGTAGAACGCATCCATCAGGGAGGGATCAAAGAGTTGTAGACACAGCCTTGAAAGAGTTGGGGACCGGCGAAGATCATGTTTAGTTAAATGCAAAAAACACCCAGAGACGGTTAAAAATAAGAATGAACAACTTAGGTTCCATTTTTGATGAATCAAGTATATATATATATATATATATCCCAATATTTAAAAAATATTGATTAAATGCAAATGCTACACACTACTGATAGCATGTTTAAAAAAATCTGTAACATGTACAGAAGAATATCTTTTTTTACAGACAAAATTGTGAATGTATTTAAAAATTATTTTACAAATTTAAACTTTAAGTTAATCATGGATCTCAAGTCAGGAAAAAACAGCTTCAATGTGACCAAAACTTTAGGCATCACATTTTGTGCCTAAGATTGGAAATCCACTTATCAAATTAAAATTTTTGGACGCGAAATACAACTAACGACCACTTATTTCAAACACTATACGGAGTGCTTTATACGAGTGCACTATACGTATTGCAGCTTTGTCCTTGTTATGGACTCATCAGTCTAGAATAGTGCTCGAGGCGGATGTTCTCTCATTGAAGAGGAGATTACCAACAAACAGTTTTCTAAAATAAATTTAATACACCAGCGAGTCTGCAAGCAGTGGTGCGACTCAACTTGTAAAATGAAGGTACAAGCTTAGGTAATGAATAATAAATCAACCTTTAAGCAAGTGCTAAGGTAGAACTGCAAGCAATATACTGTATTTACAGCGCTCTGCCTTAGCTCTTTTATAAAAGAGGTAACTTACTATTTATTATGCATAATTGTTTTGTTTTCTTTCATTATTTAATGACCATATCCAGGCGTGCCAAATGTTTTATCTGAAAGCAATATTATTCTGTTAATATAATAATTAGTGCAACAACATTGATCTTATTGTAAAAATCTGATTTGCTTTTTAGAAAATGTCTTCCTTTCATGACTTATTACACATTCTGTTGTAAAGATTGTTCAGCAACTGGCATCGAGACGTTTTCAAAGAAGCAGCCAAGTAAGTATTATCATTTAAAAAAAAAAAAAATCTTGCACTGTCTGCGGCATCTGTGCCATTAATTTAGGAGCAGCCCAAATAAGATAAATAAGTATAAAAATGTGTATGAAATTTATCATCCATATTGTCATTTAACCTTTGCCAGTCTCACCGGAATCCAGTTCGGGCAAATACTACATGCAGTATTTGTGATGCTCGAACTCACTTCCTGTAGGAGAAAATTATCGTTGCTATTTTTTGAAGATCGAGCTGGATTTGTTTCTATTTTAAGATACTTAATTCTATATTTTCTTAAAATATGGCATTAGTGGTCCTAGTTTTCCACCGATTCCGACTTTAGTCAGGGGACAGAGAATGTGTGTGTGTCAGCTGTTCAGATAAAACTAGCTGCGTGGCCCGGCGTTGCACGGGCTGTAATGTAGTGAAGGCAGTTTGAGAAAACTACTCGCCACCAAGGCGGCTCGCCTTTAAAGTAATGAGAAAAGTTTAAACAGTTTACTCGCCGTCAAGGCGGCTCGCCTTTACAGTAGCGAGGAAAGTTTCAATAAACTACTCGCCGCCAAGGCGGCTCGCCTTTACAGTACCAAGGAAAAGTTTAATAAACTATTCCCCGCTAAAGCGGCTCGCTAAAAAGCTTTCCTGCATCAAGGAATCAATCGAATTATTTGCACATGCTTCCTCAAAAATAAAGACGATGTCAAGTAGCGCATACTTAGCACTCTCCCTAAATAACAAATAAAATTCCTTTCCAAAAACAATTATTTCCAAACCGCAATTATTTCCTTCCTGTAAAATTAATTGCAAAATTCTAAACGAAAAAGTTCTTTTAATATTTGGATCGCAGCCAAAAAAAGTCCCTTCTAAAAACAGCAATTGCAATTTTATTTAAAAACACATTTTCAAAATGGTACCAGAGAAAAAATGTCATTAATAATTAGAATAAAAACAATTGTTAGAACTGTGTTATAACACGTATTCAAAATGACAATGGAAAAAAATAACTCTTTCATTTTAAAAAGTTCAATTTAATTAACGTTTTAATTTAAAATCGCAACGGAAAGAAATAAATATCTTGGAATTTTAAATAGTTCAATAATTTAATTAACGTTTTAATTCAAAATGGCAACGGTAAGAAATGAATATCTTGGAATTTTAAACAGTTCAATAATTTAATTAACGTTTTTCTTCAAATGGCAACGGTAAGAAATAAATGTCTTGGACGTTTAATCATTTATTAGGCTTAATCGCTTTAAACTTGACTACTTATTAATTGATATCTTCGCTAATTAAAATCGTATAATCATATAGATTGAAACTAATGAAGCCTGAAAAATTACCTATCTATCGGTACCTGGTTCGACTTTCAGTTCATTGGCGTTCAGGAGAAATAAGCGTGACATAGAAAGATAGAAAGATAGTTAGATACTCAGTTTTTAATATAAGTAGATGGGTTGATGAACAAAAACGGAGTTTCGTTTTCTCATTAAATTTCAGTTGCTTTTCAGAGATTTTTTTTTATTGGGTGTATTACCTAATGAAATGGACAAATGGTGTATACCTAAATGAAAACGAAAAAAAAAAAAAAAAAAACTATGCTCACAGTGTTCGCGCTGACCTATTTGCTACCTGGGTCCCATGGACCCATTAATGAAAAAAAAGTGAGTCCTTTGATGAAAAAATTGAGTCCCGAAATATTTGAATAAAATAACATTATTATTAAAATACAAATGTTGTAAATGCATTGCATATGTTTTCTCAGGAAAAAATTTATTAATTGTGTGCACACTTTTGAATGGAAAACAAGTGAACTTGGTGAATGAGTAAAGTATATTAATGAAGGAGTTTTTCTTTTAGTTTTTGAGATCAATATTAATTCAATTCAGTTAGAGACAAAAATTTGTTCCTGTAGCTCTTTGGCAAGCCATTATACTGTCCTCATTTCTTTATCAATTTGCTTTTTCCATTGCCACTTCCGAACTTTTCTTGAAAGAGGACTGTTTAATGATATTTACGGCAGGTATGCACAACCTTTTTGAAACAGCAGGCTACAAAAGATTGATTATGTTGAGGGTCACTTCAGAAGGGGTGGAGGACACAGCCTATTATGCACTCCATTTGAAGATAATATGTAGAAAATTGTACAATATGTTGCTTATTTCTACTCTTTGCAAAAAAATAATAACTAAAAGTTACTAAAAAATATATAAAATTTAAAATTAGCAGGTATAATTTAACTGTCATTATTTTTTTTGTAACTAGACACAGCTAACTAATATTAGGAAAAACATTTGTTTAAAATTGATCTGAAAATGCACAATAATCCATTGATTTCATGTACTAAATTGACAACTTTTCGCAAAATTTGATGCATAAAAAATCAATGATGCTACAAGGAGATAACTTAGATTTTCACCTTTAATTTTTTTTAACATGTGTTTAATATTAGACGTATTAAGACACAAAATAAAAAGGTTTTTATTTGAATTCCTGGTATTGGACATGTTTGAATTCATGACATCAATGTATTCCTAGATGTAAGTACTGTCAAACACAATGGCACAAGAAGCTGTAATCAAAGAAGCAAGTTTTCCTGGCAATAAATAAAAACAAGGATAAATCCATGATTGTAATCTTCTGTTATTTCCTAAGACTTATAATCAGCATTTGATTTTTTGTGTAAAGGTTTAAAAAAAAAACTCTTTGTGATTGGGAAAGCACAATTATGTCTTAAGAATATTTTTAATTATGTTGATTAGTTTATTGAAAAAATCTGTAAATAAATCAGAAAGATAAAGTAAAACATGCTAAGCAAAATGAAACTAAATGTTCTGCGGAGGAAAATCATAGTTAAATTTCAAGCAGAAAATATGTTTCAATTGCTGTTTTTTTTCGGGGAGGGGGGGGGGGGGGCAAAAATAAGACAAGGGGGAAAATACCATTGTATTTTAGCTCTGTAGGCTTTGCACTAGGGACTATTTAGGAAATAATCAGAAAAATAACTGACCATAAACGGATGCTAAAAGATAGCTGCTCAATCAGTAAAAATGTGCCAAAATTCACTAAGCCTATGTTCCACGTGCTAACGAAAAACGGACAAAAAAATCTAAAATACTATGAAATTTTCGTTCCTGTAGGATGTTTACTATTCAATTCCAAGAAAAGAATGGGAGGACAATGGGACAACATGTGCAATGTCATGAGGCTTTTAAGAATAGAGCGGGGGCGGGGGTGATTGACATGTCCAAGTCACAGCTGTGTCCGACCCCGTTCTTAGAACTAGGATTGCCTGGCCAACACAATAGGGGGTCATTGAGTTAGCTGATAAGGATGGGTTTCTTTTATTCTTTCCCCTCCTTTCATGATTGTAAAAGTTCAACTATATACAGCATGAAATCAGCACTAGTTTTCTGGAGTTTTTCGATTCACACGGGTCCGAAATTACTTTTTGATCAGATTTTTTTTTATCCTGGCATAAACTATTATTTTTGGGTCCCAGGGACCCGAAACAGCGTGAATGTTGCGTCCGTTCTACAAGAATTTGCGTAAAAAACCCGCTATAGCGGGTAAACGCGAACCCTGGCTCACTTATATGTGAAACCTTTAATTTTTCAAAGACGGGCTAACAACTGACCCTCCCTAATCCAACTGAATGACGGACCATTTCTCTGTTGTTGCTTCGAAAAAGGGGAAAATAGAGTGGATAATACAAAAAATCATAATGCTGCAGAAATTTCTTAACATACCTTTTCTTGCAAAGCAGAGTAAACCATTGTAAATAAAAATCCAACTATCACTTGGCAGTTTAAAAGGAAAAAAGTGCTCAAAGTTTTTTAAAAGAAAACTGAAACAAATACTCACTGGTCACCTAGAACACTAAAATTTACAGTATAACCTCGATTTAACGATTGCCTATGGACTGTAAAAAATTATCGTTAAATCGAGGATATCGTTAAATCGAGAAAGCATACTTATAAGTTAAACGGATTAAACTACTGATAATTAAGTGAACGCTTAAACATACGTTATTTTGCTTCGATAAGAAAACTGCGCATTTATATTATTTCCAAAGTTATTTCATTGATCTTTGTTTTCTTTTGTTGAGAAAATTTCACTTTTTTCGACCTCATTTTTCTCGACTGATCACTCTCCTCTCAAGGTGCAAAAAAATTGTGTTTGAAATGCTAGAAGTTTGGACGTTACTGAAGGATGAATCTTTTTACTATTGGAACATGAGGTTTCATACTGTTACAAGTAAAATAGTTAGAAAAATATTTTAAACATATACTACTGTATGTTTGACAAGAGATAATTTGGCCCTGCCTGATATCATCGTTAAATCGAGGAAAGCTATCGTTAAATTGAGGAAGTTTTAACATTAAATTCAAGGCATATGAGTCGGGACCAATGAAATGTGTCGTTAAATTGGGGAAATCGTTAAATCGGGTATCGTTAAATCGAAGTTATACTGTATATTCTGCTTATCCGATGGATCTTTTTGAGGCTCAAGACCCTGTGGACAAGTATTGATTTCAAGTCCTGGCCTTTAATGATTAAGGTTTCATTTTTGAAGAAGATTTATCGAGCATGTTTCTTCTTCTATAAAATGTGTATGAAAACATTGCTTTTAATGAAAATTTCTTTGTTTTGCAGCAAACTTTTCCTAGTGTTTATGTAATTGAATTTTTCTGAAAATATTGCTCAAGATAAATGATAAAATTTCATATTATTTTTAAATAATTTCCAATGAAATTTCTAAAATTTTTCATTCATGATTCTAGAGAATATTAACCCGTTAGTGCCTGACATTTTTTTTCCAAAGATATTTTGTACACTGGTTACAAACAATGTTTAATAACCAGGAAAAATAATAAAAAAATATTATACAAAAAATAATTTTTTTATTGAGGAAAGAAAAATTGTCCCTTAAAAGTTACGATAAACCCCAGAGGGTACATACTTTTTTTACTAAAATTTTTTTCTGCCTACGATATAATATTTAAAAAGACATTTTATAAGAAGAAGTAAAATCAGCAATTAACATAAACTGGGAAGCTGGGAATAACTTTGAAAACTTAGCTTTATTTCTTGAGATTGTGAACGATGTAATTTTTGATAAAGATCATATTAAAACTGCTACAGAACGCACATTACAATGGTTATGTGCTGCAATCTGTTAATAACGAATTGAAACAATACCAAGGTACTAATTGAACACTATTATTTGGTTGAAATGTGCATTTTGAGGAAATTCAGACCCTTTTTAGACCGTCCCTAAAAAGGGACGCTAGGCATTAATGGGTTAATTAATGTAGTATGTTAATTTATAATAATCCTGTTAATAAATCTTATTTCAAATTCAATATAATTCTATTGCTTATTGATTAGCTTATCAATTTTCCTACTGATTTCCTTATTTACACCCACATAAGCATCATTTTGTTTTTTGCAGATTTCAGTCAAATATGTGGAACTGCTCTAGCAAATTTGATGCAGCAGTGCTCTGCAGAGGGTCAACCACGCACTATGTTTTCTAAAGATAAGGTAAATTTAATTAATATATACACAATTAAAATGATTACCTTTGACCATGAACTGATTCATTAATAAATCAACTACCTCCAGCAAATTCTTAGTATTTCTCTAGGTAGTTAAATTTTTTTTAAAAGTTTTTATTTTAGGTTATTTATTTCAGCTATGTAAATTTCAAAAACTTAATCTTTAAGTTCGCTTCCTTAAATTACCACCATTAAGTGAAATACTTTAAGATGTTTTATATTCACATGAAATAGGTTTTTGTTTGATAAATTTCTTTTCTACTATTCGTTCCTAAATTGAAAACGTTGTTCAAACCTATTTACATTCTAAAATTTCATAATTGCTTTATACAGTGTAATATTTAGAAAAATTAAAGTGTATTTCATATTCAGAAAAGCAACATTTTTCCTCATTTGAAATGTAAAACTTTGAAATTTAGAAAAGTAAGATTCTATATTTTATTATTTTTATTTTACGACGTACTTACTTATTTTGGTTTGGATAGTCTTTTTTGTATGTGTTTCATTATTATTTGCTTATAAGAAGTCATATCATTAATTATTAAGCTGTAGTTTCTGGTTAATTATTTTATCAAGTTGGTTTGTAAATAATTCTAACAATTTTGTGCATAAAGTATTGTTTTATTAATTAATAATTTGTTTATTTAAGGAAGTCATTCCCTACATTGTTGAAAACTGGGAATATCTAACACCTATGCAGAGAAGAATAAAGCAGACTTGGCATAACACTGTCCACAAAGTCATGGTAATACTTTCTCTGATTCTCTATTTTTCAAGGAATTGATCTTCATTTAAAAATTATGGCTGTACTTTTACTCTCATGCCTTCATTTATGCTGAAAACTTTGAATGTTCATCACAAGATCTTGAGTAGCTGTTGCAGCATGCCCTATACTAACAGCCTAATTATGCCATCCTAAGACTGCAGTTTGGTCCAGCAGTCTCTGGATGCTCTATTTGGGCTATTTGTATGTTGTATGCAGTTGTGCCTTAGCTCCGTCTTAATGGTGGTAACTTAATGCTGTTGCTGGTTTATTATAATTACTTTACCTTTTAATTTGGTACTCCTGGTAGTGTTAAACTATTCGCCCACTCTTCACACTAAAGACAAAGCTGGTGTGAATACAAAAAATATCTTTGTTCGAGTGATGTGAAGTTTTAATCCAACATTAAAGAAGCACAAATATACAGGTACCGGTACAGGTATACTGCAGTATACCTGTATATTTGTGCTTCTTTAACGTTGGATTAAAACTTCCCAAAGCTGGTATGCTTCTTCAAAACTCCTCCAATACTCGTTCATTTAGGAAAATTTTTGAAGGGCTATTCAAATAACTAGTTAGAAAGAATTAGTTTTAGAACAAATTCCTTCAAAACTCCTTCATTTTTAATTTCTTACCTTACTCTTCTATAAGTCATTCAAAACATATCAAATTTCCCTTTTTTCCAATAAACAAATATTACAACTCTTTATTATATTTCCGAATCTACAGTCTAAAAACAACATCAAAGATGTAGCCTAAAACTGAGGTTTTAGAATTTTAATTTTGAAAATTCGAGATCAGTTCGTTGTTTTTGGATTCCGTTCCGGCCCTACTAATGTCTTCAATAATGACCTACAATTGCATTTCGAGAGCTTCAATTTTGAAAAAAAAAAAAAAAAAAAAGTAGGGAGTATTCCTGGATTTTCCCTAGCATCACGCAGGATTGCCTACAATTTTTTTTTGAAACCCCATCCCTTCCCTTAATGTTACCAAAAATGACCTGTAACTGCATTTGTAGGGGGGTGGGGGAGACACTCTCAGAAATATTTGTTTTATTATTGTAAAAATGCAAATTCAAAGTAAATTTGTTTCTAATTGTGGCAAAAACAGTCCCTCATAATTTCATTTTTCTCCTTTGAAAGTCTTCCAAATCTTCTTTATTTTTATTTTAAAATTGAGTAAAACCCTGAAAACAAAGAAACATTATTCAAGCAAAATTTGATCTAATATTTTCTTATTTGATATAAAACTGAAATTCATTAAGTATGTGTTAAGAATTGATTTCTTTTTAAGGTGAAAGATTCTGATATTTTTATTTGTGAAGAAAAAAATTTTGATGATAATTCTTCAACATACCCAATGTTTGGGTTAGTAAATCAGGTAAATATTAAATTGGCATTATTCATTTGCATGTCATTTTTATTTTCTACTTGTTGTACATGAAAATATTATTGTATGTTTTCTGTTGATGTTGCTTTTATGCTTTACTTTTAATTTTAGATTTACTAATTATCTTAGATTTTTATGCTAAAGTGTCTTCTGTCAATAATGTTTCGAGTTATTATAATAGTCTTAAGTTAATGAAGTTTACCAAAGTTTCTTGTGATGATATACCAAATGTTTCTTTTTGCTTTTTTTTTATTATAAAGTCTAGGCAAAGAAATGTTTCTGATTTTGAACAATTTAATCAAACTCAACAAAATTTAATTCATTATTAATTTTTTGTATTTTCAAAAAAGGAATTAATTTTCTCTGTAAGGCAAGAATTCAATCATTTAAACATTTTTCAACAAATACACATACGTTAGAGTAACTCACTGTTGTTTATGTTTAAACTTATAAAATTAATCACAGCAACTTAGTAAAGAAGATTTTTTGGTGATATCAGGATTTTTTTTGAGAGTGATTTCTGACTGGCTTTTGCTGAAAAATTGCACAATGTCAATTCCATTCTTGTTTAGCAATCACTTTTGTTATTTAGTTGTTAATTGCACATAGAATAATCAATTTTTTGATCAACATAATTCAATTATTACTTCCGTTCCTTAATCATGGTTCACAGAAAATAGGGCAAAAAAATTTTGCTTCATTATTTAAATCAATTTATATATGTATTTTAAACTATGGTTCAATACATTTAATTTGATTGCTATTTTTATTGCAGGACTTAACAAAAATTGGTCCTAGCTATGATGCTGTTACTAGAGGCCCCCAAAAATTAAATATTGATTCAACTTCATCGCAAGGTGGTAAGTGAAAAAAAGACGGAGAGAGATAAATCTTCTTGTATATAATTTGTTATATTTATACAGAATAGTTATGTTCAATAATAGTAATAATAATAAAAAAACGTCCTATTTAATAAATTAATTTTATTAAATAGGAACTGCATTTAGCTCCAAAGGTAGAAGTAGTAAAAGAAAAATATTTGATAGCACAATGTCAACTACTGGAAAAAGAGTTAAAAGGTAATCTTATATGCTTTCAACTTTAGTAACTTTGACATAAAGTACTAATCTGTGTGTAACATTCAGTGTTCATTACAAGAAAAAAATCATCTTATAGAAAGATTAACCACATAACTTGCTTTTCTTGTTAATAATTTTTCTCAATTTTATATCAAAATTTAATTTTGTACATCATAACAAAGCGGTTGCAAACCTTTTTTCCCTCGTCGACCCCTTCCAAAATCTAAACAGCGTTGGTGAGCCCCTTGTGTGCCAAGTTATAAGTACCCACCCCCTTCCCACACACGTGCACAATAAAGTTTGGGAGGATTTCTTTATTTGCTAAAACAATAGTTCATAATGAGATCAAAAATAATTGCAAAATACAGAAGTACAAACTGCAATGATAGTCATAAAATGATTGCGAAACAAATTCAGCAGTACTAACTACTAATGCAGTGATAATTTTTTGAAGTTCATCAGCAACTTTCGAATAAAGAAATTTATATGAAATGTTGTTTAACAAAGAAGATCCAAGTTTGGCTCAAATATTAAAGTTTCAGTCTTGTTTTGTTTTGGAACCGCATCCAATTAATTACTGATAAATACGACAAGTGTTATGGTTGCCTTTCCTTCCCGGAGTATCATTAAAGATGACCTACAATTCTGTTTCAAGAGTTTTAATAATAAAAAAAAATAAATAAATTAAGGGAGAAAGAACCCTTTTACTTTTCTTAGCACCATCAAGGATGGCTTGCAATTTCGTTTTTGGAACCCAATCCCTTCTCCTAATTTTACCGTAGATGACCTGTAAATGCATTTGTAAGAAGGAGTGGGGGATGTGGAGGGACGACACTCTTGGAAATATTTGTTTCATTATTGTAAAAATAATGCAAAATCAAAGTAAATTGGTTTCTGATTTTGGTAAAAACTCCTTACAACCACATTTTTCTCCTTCAAAACTACTCTACAGCTCCTTCATTTATATTTCCAAAATTGGGTATGAACCCTATTTTGGGTATCAAACTACTGTAATAGTTTGATTCTATTACAATTTCGGTTGAAAAAATTGTCTCAAATTCAAATTTATTATTCTTGCATAAAGCGCTTATAAAAATTGATTATTTAACGTATGAGCACACGTTAAATTTAAAACTTTTTGTAAAATGTCAAATTGTTTCCTGGCAAATGCATAATGTCTAAGCTGTATAATTTCCCCTCTTTTTAACAGTGATTTAGTCATGCCTAAATTGCCGCCGAACGGTTATCCAATGGAACACCCGTTCAACAAGGATGGCTACCGCTACATATTGGCCGAGCCCGATCCTCACGCTCCTTTTAGACAGGAATTCGATGAAAGTCAAGATTGGGCTGGTAAACCTATTCCTGGATGGCTGTACAGGAAATTGACTCCCAGTAATGTTCTTATAGCATTGCATGATAGAGGTTTGTGAATATCTTGTTTCTTGCTTTTTCAGCAATGACAAATCGCTGTATATTTTTGGTTTGGACCTCAAACGTTGTGTAGTCCCTGTTTCAAATTGCAGAGCCAGCGCTAGGGATTTCAAGCTGCTAGCCACTAAATTAGCCAAATTTCAAAAGTGGCCAAAGTTTGAAAGTTTTCCTCGAAGATTAATTTCAACAAATTTTGATTAATGAATATGTTTTTATGATAATACGCATATTTTTTTTCCAGTTTAAATTTCAGAAAATTTTCCATTCGCCAATGATTTAGCCTAATCAGTGTGCTTTTGGAAGTATGTCACACACACACTTACTGCAATTCGTCATCGCGAAAAACATAATTTGAATTTGAGATATCACAATTCAAATTGAATTTTGTCGTTGCTTTATTAAAGTTTTCATGTGAGTTTGTATCCTCACTTAGTTTCGAGTTTCGAATGGAGTCTTTAAACTTAGTTTTAATTGAAGGCATTCCTTTACTTTTCATAGCTTCATTATTGTTATGAGAGTAACGTTTTTTTTAATGTTTGCATCGATTTTGGGATCATGTTAAAGAGCAAATCCTACATTATTTCATATTCAGACATAAATTATTCTATATAATTACTTGCCTTACAACTTGTGGAGTAAAGAAATAATAAATTATATTTCATCCCTTTTATGTTAGATTTTTGAAGAATAAACTAATTGATGCTTTACAAATAATCTTTTCAATTTAAATAACAAGCAATGGAAAAAATATTACAAAGTATATTGAGTTCATGTGCATCAGGGCTACTAGTAATTATTTTAAATAAAAGTAACAAAATTTTCAATCACTGTCAACTCTTATTTGCATTTTTAGAGAAAATAATTTCCAAATTAGACTGTGTTAAGTCCCATACGTAACACTGAATTTTGTGGAATAACTTTTAGATACTTAATACACATGAATGATATTTCTTTTTTCTGTTGGTGAACTTATTTTTTTTTCTTCAGTATAGCTTTATTATTATTATTATGTTAAAACTAATTGATAAATTTATCTATTTTAGCACCTCAATTAAAGGTATCTGAGGATAGGTTGTCTGTAACTGGAGAAAAGGGCTACTGCATGTGTAGAGCAACACATGGTAAGCTCTCATGCTGTTTCTTGAATTAAGTTTGATTGTATTTTTTAAAAAATTTTTGCAAAAAAATAACTATTTATAAAATTTCAACTTTAGGTGTGAATCGAGGCACGTGGTATTTTGAATGTACAATTGATGATATGCCTGATGGTGCCGCCACTCGTCTTGGTTGGTCTCAGTCATTAGGTAACTGTTCTTTTTCCAAATGATTTCACTATTAAGGAATGTGAGGCAAAGCGAAATGGTGAAATACTTACTTTGTTTTTGACTACTACTATCTGAGCTGAATACTACTACTATCTGAATCTGAGGTGAAATACTACTATCTGGTGATAAATTCTATAACAAAAAAGTTGGTGTACCAAGAAGGGAGTTGTCAGAACGAAACATAATTTTTCACACGTAACTACATCATTGATACAAAAAAGGGATGAATGGAAGCAAAATTATCATTTGTGCAGTCAAACTTCATTAAAACAAACTCAAAAGACCTTTAAAATCAATTCATCATTACTCTAGTTTGTTTTATCTGGACAACAATCAACAACAAATAGTAGGACAGGGATCATAAATGCAGTTTGTTTTGGCAGTAATTCGTGTTGAGCACGTTCAAATTAAGAAGTTTCAACTGTAATAGGAACCCCCCTAAATGAATAGAAGTTTTAGTACCTCATTGAGTCACCTCTAGCATGGATACACAGGGGAATACAGGTGACATATTTTGATGATGGTCATCCAATATATAGGCATTTAATTTGTAGCTACTTTCAACTGTCTCTTTGTTGGTTTATAATTTAGAAAAAAAAATAATTATAAATCAATAGCCTTCAGGTCATAGGTTCGCCATCCCCTATTCTATCTTTCCCTATTTAAATTTTCTGCCGTCTGTATAATCTAGTTGCCGAGGGGAAAACACTTTTTGCCACTGACAAAAAAATCACCTTTAATAGAAAATTTTTATAACTTTTCTCTTGCTTTCATTTGCATTAACACTTCTCAAATATGGTCCCCGATTGAAGTACTGTGAAGTCATATTCCATAATAAAATTTTCTTATTGTACTTTTTTTCTGAGCTGTGTTTAATATTATGTGTTTGAATGTTATGTGCTTCATACAATACAAAGCAAATGTTTCTTTAATAAACAGCTAATCTACAAGGACCTCTTGGCTATGACAAATTTAGTTATTCATGGAGATCAAGAAAAAGTACAAAATTCCATGAAAGTAAGGGGTTTCATTATAACGACGAAGGCTATGGACAAGGTGATGTTCTTGGTTTCCTCATACACCTTCCAGATACAGCTAATCAACCAAAGTTGCCTCCTATTTATAAAGATAAGGTAAAAATGCTTTTTAGATTTAAGTAGCATCCTTTTAACTATTTGTAACTATTTTATATTGTTTTATTGCTTTCATTTTTTAAATTGATTACATTGTAAATTATGTGTCAGTGTTAGGTACTAGTTATTCTTTAAAATTAGAAGCTAGAGAATTCAATGCATGGTTGTGTTTTTTTAATCTTATTGTTGTTTAGACGCCTGAGTAACTGTTCCAAGTTTAATCCAAACAAAAGGAATTGTGAAACAAAAAATGGTTTTAAAAAACTTCTGCATAAATGATTCCTAGTTGTTATACCGTCGACGCTCGTTATAACAACCACACGTTATAAAGACCATCCTAATATAACGACCGGTGAGAAAACCCCCAACTGTATTCCAATAAACTCTGTGTTCTACCTCTTATAGTGACCACTCGTTATAAAGATCAGTTTCTGTAGGACAGAGACGGTCGTTATATCGAGTGTCGACTGTATCTATATCTACTGTAGTAATGATGTTTTAAATAATTTTAATTATAGCATATAATGTGCAATATATTCCTGTAAGACAACAAGCCTAAGCATAAAGCAGTGAGTAACCGTCCCTAAGCAAGGGCTAAGGCAGAAACATGCAATACACCACCAACTCGGCTATTTTGATCCATATGGATCGATATAGCTGAGTTAGCGGTGTATTGCAAGCCTAAGCATGCCGCATGTCCAGTAAGATCATTGTTTTAACAGAAAGTTGCAGACTTATTCAGTCACGAAACCTAAATCAACTTCAGCATTGCTGGTGTGACTATTATTTTGAAAGATTTTATGTTATTTTGGTAAGTTTTGTCATCTTTGCTTTGTTCTTTTTTCATGTCTTCCTTATATTAATTCTTTCCATCCCATCTTATTTCGTTTTGAATGTTGGCATGTTTAACTAATTAGCAATATTTAACAGTAATTAAATTACTTGCTTTAATTGCAGACTATTAGCACACTTGGTTAATAAATCAGTGACTACTAGCCTTTTTTTTAAATGCCCCTTTTTTATTAGTAAACAACCAGCCACCAGTGATTTTTTTCGTACTGTAAAATTGAATAGTTTAGTTTATTATCATTGAAAATGAGTTTAATTTAATAGATTACATTTAATATCAATAATAAATAAATTTTTGGAAAAAAGTAATATATAAGATATTTGTAATTAACTACCCATGTGAAGTTGCAAATCAGTACGATTCATTCAGAGAAATAAAGGTAACTTTGAAATTACGTAAAATAAAACAAACCTACATAAGAATTCGACTTAACTTTACTATGAATGAATTTAGGCATTTACTTCTCCAAAATATAAACATATTCTGCTATGTTTCAAAATTGCTATTGTTTGTGATAATTAACGATAAATATCACATCAGACATATCTTTGGAAAAAAAGAATAGAGGAGGAAGGAAGAGGATGTTTTCATCCTAAAATTTACTGAAAGATAGTGCAGTAGGAAAGCAGCAACTGAAGTGATGAGTGAAATTTTTTAAATCTGCTTGTTGACACTCATTTAAACCCCATATGGTGTGAGTAGTGAACACTAGTTTCAACATAAAACTTGATGTTCTATACCAGCAGTTACATTATCCATCAGTTAATTATCTACGTCTGTATGTATCTGAAATTTTCATGCAAAAATATTTTATCTTGAAGTCATAACTGGTTTTAATTAAAAGCACTAAGTTTTACTCATACCTTTCTCTTGTTTCTTTCTAGCCTCTTGTGAAATTCAAAAGTTATCTTTATTATGAAGAAAAAGATGAACTTCAGTTAGAACTGAAAAACATGAAACCTTTGCTAGGAAGTAAAGTAAATATATTGATGTACCATTAAATATGTTTTTTTTTTACTTTTTGAATTTTAAATTAATTTTTTAAATTTTTCTCTCATTATTTTCAGATCGTCTTCTACAAAAACGGAAAAAATATGGGTACAGCTTTTGAAAACATCAATGTTGGCACTTATTATCCTGCAGTATCATTATATAAAAGTGTAACTGTAAGTCTTTCTCTACAAACACATTTTCACAACATCTTTCATACTTCTCCATAACTTTTATAGGATATACTTTTTTTTTTGCAGTAATTCTTCATTAAAGCATTGATGCCGGTTGGTGTAAAAATATACCAACCGGGAAAAAAATCATAATTATTCTTGACAAGACTCTATCAATCTAAAAACTGTGCAATTAACATACTACATAATTTCAGTATTTTTGTTATAAACATGCAAGGTAATTTCTTTGAAGTTTGCCCCCTTTTTTTTAGCCTTTCAACAAAAGTTGATAACAAAACAAAAACTAAAGTGAACATAATAGGTTATTGCAGAGTTGTCTAAAATCCTTATCATGGACGCAAATAGTTTATAGAAGAAAACTAATTTTATTCCATTACAAGGCTGTTTTATTTCATGCAGAACTATATCATGAGGTGTGTAAATGAATTGGTTTCGGCGATGTACTTGGATTGTTAGCAAAGTGCAATGGGAAAACTTATGCTGCCGTGGGCTGTATATTCCTATACTAAAAGAAGTTTCTGAAAAGAGTATTGTGGTGACTGATTCAAATCAGACAGTAGATAGAGCGCTTCGAAGAAAATGAAATATGTTTTTAAGTCATAGCTATAGAAATCATATAAAAAGAGCATCGATGGAGTAGACCTGTTTGATTCTAATTACTTCAATCCTGAACGCCATAAAACTTTTCATACTGATTCTATTGAATGAATATTTAGCTTAATTATTCCTAAATGTAACTACGTTTTTTAATAATTGTTTGTTTTAAACTTTGAAAGGTTCATATTTGATAACATTTTATTTTGTGAATTGAATATAGAATTATTCTTTTTGAGTAAATCAAATTTTAAATTTGAAACTCTTTTACATGAATGTAAGTAAAATTTTACTGTAATAGGTATTTATAATTTATACCTATTGCACACATATTACAATAAAAAAAAAAGTGCAAATTTTGTATGAAAATGTGATCACACATTGTAAATATTGGTTAGTACAAAAAATCTGCCATTGAAATAAAAATAATAAATGCAAGGGCAAAAGTAATATTTGTGTATGATGTACTTACTAGACATAGAATGAACAGATACTAATAAATAGTAAAAGTTTGATATTTGTTTTTAAAGTCAACATTAGCGGGTCTGTTCTAATCATGTCGAATCAATATTTAAAATTTTTCTTACATAGAAAATCAAAACGATTTTTGGAATGTAAATACTGTCGGCCCCGCTTAAACGATTACTGTCGGTGCCAAGAAATATTATTCGATTAAGCGGGGATTTTTAACGTCTATGGCATCGGTTCCGAGATATTTTATTGGTATAAGCGGGATATTCGTTTATCCATTACCCGATTAAGCGGAGACAACAGTATTTCATATTTATCTTGTACTTGTTTCCCCAAAATTAGAATTTATCATTCTATGTGCTCCTCGTTGTAAGAAATATCACTTTATTATGAATATAATTTTAATGAAGGTTTTTGATTATGAATATATTTATTCCAAATTTTAGGTTACTTTGAATTTTGGACCTGAGTTTAAACATCCACCAAATGAAAACTATAAGCCTGTAAGTAATATTTTATTTACTTTGTAATTATGCTGGCACACAGTTGCCAATTAGTTTGAAAAAAAAAAAGAACTTTAAATTTTCAGTGTTTCATTTTATTTGTTTCGACAAAGATTTAAAGATAAAAGTTTCACTCTTATCTTGTTTAAAAATGTTATTTATTTGTTGGCAAACTTTGTTATAATAAACTTTTAACCGAGGCTTCACAGTTTAATTTTTTATGCAGTTTCAAATTTTCTTGACTCTTTGAAACATTTGTGTGCTGTTAGCTTGAATATAGAGCCTTTTCTGTCAAAACAGTTTTGCAAGTTAACCTATTTTTGTTTTATCAACCTGTTTCACTAGATCTCGGTCTACATTTTGATTAGCAACTTTTCCTATCTTGTTGATTTTTTAAATGATTAAGAAGTGAAGGATTCAAAATTGGAAATTTTCAGGAAAATAGATTGCCGCTGAGATTTTCATTCTTAAAAGAGACAGTCGAGTACCTAGAAAAAAACTTTGGTGGGCATATGATTAAATTTTACCCTGGCATACTGTTATTTCTAATCCTTTTCTCTTAACAGCCCTTAACATCTCTTAACAACCCTTGGCCCCTGGAGAGATATTCACTTTATGATAAGTGGTAAAATGTTTCTTGTGTAGTTGTTTACAAACATAGCATACACCTGATTATCTAGGCTAATCACTGGAAGTCTAGTCTCGGGAGCACAAACCAGAATTGTACATTTTACAGTAGAATAAGTTACATATCAATGAATTATTTTCCTGTAACAATATAAGAAATTTAAGCATGATTAATAATCATGCAAGATTTAATGTTTCTTGAAATGAATTAAATAAATTATGACACATACTAATTATTAGAACTTCATTTGTTGTCTACTTTATCTAGAAATTGGTCAACGTATTTTCATCCTTACTTTTCCAACCCTTTAGTCTAAAGCACTTCTTAAAATTTTACACTTAGCTCTTTTAAATTCACTCAGCAATTTTTCTCTAAATTGTCATTTTTTTCAATGCTATACTGATATCAGGAAACACACTACTCATGGTTTACAAAACGCTCACTGTTCCAAATTTTATTCGCAATGAGCACTGGTTAGTATTATAACTAATAATTCCCATTTTATAATGCAGTTATCCTAGGGAGAGTTAAGTTCAAGTTGATCATGAGTAAGATTACCGACAGTGTTAACCTTGAAAGTCAATTAGAATAAGAGAAAAGTTTTGCAAATTTACCCATACTGTGCATTCAATAAAATTTTGAATTTTGCATTCTACTTTTACTTTTTAGAATGTTTTATGTACTACTAGCGGTATCCGCACGGCTTTGCCCGTGGTATAAAATTAAAAGTTCATTTGTAAAATAATTGATATCGCAGAAAAAATGCTCTTCAAAGTATGATATAAAAATCTGGTATGGACCCCACGCTACTTATTTTTACGTGTAAATTCTA
>JAXGGA010018279.1:0-22426 GCA_038373865.1 Uloborus plumipes
AAGTTAAGTTTTCCCCCTCCTTGTTGCGGTGTTGCAAAGCTCTTGGAACAAATCATCTTCTTCTGAATGCTCATCCAAAGATGAAATGATGCGAAAGAATCTTAATGATTAAATGAGCATCTAGTGAGGACATAAATGATTGTGGCCTTGCTGTATTGATGACTGACATAGACAAAACTATTCGTGTTTCTTTTCATTTTGCCCTAGAACTCCTTTTGCACTTAAGTATGATGGGTTACATCAGCAGTTTCAATAAATCAAGAAAGACTGAATCAACGTCACTTAAGAAGTTGTCAGTCGTAGGAGAATCTTTAGTATTGCAAACTTCTGACTCTATGTCAGCAGCTTCTTTGACAGCTCATGGTTTTTCCGTTTGAGGATCAGAGTTCTTGTTGCAACAGCCTGTTATCAGTGAGTAGTTTGGACTCTTAAAATATCTTCCTATTTTTTGTGAAGAAGTGATTTAGCTGTTCGGATATCAGGACGAAATTCACCGTCTATTTAATCTACAAATGCTACTTTTTCTGTCACTAGGCGACTTTGGAGACTTTTTCATGCAAACACTGACTAAAAAGCAACTTTTTTTCACCAGAGCTACTTTTTTTGGAAACTTATTGTTTTCCAAAGCGAGTTTTATTCGAAAATACTTAGGGTTTTTCACCGTATTTGTTGTTTGTTTGATATTTTGAAGCCCATATTTTTTTATTACTCTTCATTCCCATTTCATCATATTTTTCTTTACAAAAACTTCCTCTGCCCTTTGTTATGGACCGATCTGTTCCGTTGCTTTCAAAGGGCAGGGAACAGCTTAAAGAGTGGAACAACCTATTCTTGATGTTTTTTTGGTGAAAAGTGATCTGCTTAATAGCGCTCAAGTTTTTGTCATCCGAACTCTTCAGGTAAGGTGTTGACTGAACTAGGAAACATGGAATTGCCTGCAAATATTATTCATGCAGGAAATTTGCAAATATTACCTTTCAAAAGATTTTTTTTTCAAGCATGGGCCAAAATTTCAAGAATTATGCTGTTAATTATTAATACACGTTATCATGGCCTTACTAAAATGCAATTTTTGAATTATTTTATTTTGAAAGCTAATATTTTTACTATTTTTATGTTTCTGGGGTCTTTTTCATTTTGAAAAATGTAATATTTTTACATCTCTTGTGAAAAATGGATGTTTTCCCTTTTCAAAAATTATTAAGCTTTGTTGAAATGCAAATAAATAAATTTTCTATTTCCTCTAAAACCTTATTTTAATAATTTGTAACGAACATTCCATGACTGTTTTGAGCACTATCATTTGCTGCGTCAAGTAATGGCTGTAGTCAAGTGCTGTATCGCCGGTTTTGCTTCAATTTTGTCAAGTACTGCAATATTTTAATACTACTTTTGATCGCTTTCAAAAAATGAAGAACTAATTGAAATTATAATTTAGTGCCCTATTCCAGAAAAAGTCAGTAGCATTCTACTTCAAATTGAAGTCATTACTCCTTTGTCAAACTGTGTCAGTTAGCGGAATCTTTATGTGGATATGGTTTGGGAGAGAAATGAAATTATGACATCAAACCGAAGCAAAACTATTCCGTGCAAGAGTGCCTGAAAAAAACCTCTTAATTTCAAAAAAACGAGAAAAATAAAATTTGAATGTTGCTTCTTTGCAATCTTCATCACTATTTTCTATCATGGTTGTCCTAATCGTAAGTCGTATCAGCATTTAATGTGTTGAAATTATATTATTGATGATATATTGATATTATTTGATTATTTATTTTGATAACAGAATGGATGAAAAAGAGTACTTTAGGTTAAGAAAGAAATTAAATGTTCACATAGTTGAAAGCAGACCCCCCCCCCCCTTAAAAATGGCTGATGTGAGAAACATAGTCAAAAAGTTAGAAGAAAAAATTGAAGTGGTAAATCAAGTTACAGGCATAAATACTCGGTACTCTAAAAGTGCTGCAGTGCTTTTGAAGGTCTAGTTATTACAACAGAGAAATTTGTTACTGTAAAGCCAATTCTTGTCACAAAACTTTTGAATTTTTTATGCTGATATTACATTCTTGTAATTTAGCTGTTTGTAGTGTTTTCTTGACAATTACTTTACGTTGATTTTTCCTTGTGGTCTCATTAAAATAGTTCATGTTTAAGTTGTAAATAGCTCTTGAAAAAAGAGAGAGCATTATATATAAAGCAAAATTGAACTTTTTACTGAACAGAAATGAAACAAATTGAATAAAATTAGTTCTAATAGTGGGAAATAAAAAAAAACTTATCCCTTTTTTCATAAGTTTTAGCAAAAGTTTTATCTTTTTTCCTTTCTATTTGAGCATTCATTTTATGTTTATCCACATAAATAAAACAAAGAATATGTGTGGATATATATGTTTATATGTGTGTATGTACCTTATACAAATCCACAGTTTTCGTCGCATCTGGACGAAATTTGGCAGGGATATACTTGGGAAAGATCATAGGGTGGTTTTTGAGCGGGAAAAAAGTACCGATCTGTTCGAATTTTGAAAAAGGACTTCAGAATGGCTTTTTCTGCCCGAAATACTTATCGGATCTTCTCAATCTTGGTCTCATTCGAAAGAACGCAAAAAATACCTATTAGGAAACCTTAATTCCTATGGTTTTCAAAACCACTAATCGATATCTCCACCCTGAAAAAAGATACGGGCTTTTAAAGAAAGAGGAATTTAATTTTTAATTGAAAATCGACGATCATTATTGAATTTTAGTAAATGCAATGTTATGAGTTATAGTCGTAGATCTGAGCCATTCATTCATTCGTATCAAATTGATAAACAGAGTTTGTCGCGTCTTGACTTTATTAAGGATCTGGGGGTCACTTTTAGTACTAAGCTTGATTTTACACTACACATCAACAAAATCGTTTCTAATGCTTATAGGGTTCTTGGTTTTCTTAAACGAAAGACTAAAGATTTTTCTAATGAGCAAGCAATTAAAACACTTTATTTTTGCCTTGTGCGCTCCAAACTGGAATACTTTTATCTGTGTTACAGAACCCATAACCATGATTTTTTGACGTATTCATACTCTAATTTATGCAATATTTATCATGTTCCAAACCTTAAGTCACGTCGTGAACTTTTGTGTCTTCTTTTTTTTTATAAAGCAATTAACAATCGAATTGACTGCTCAGATATTATTAATTCTATCCATTTTGCTGTTCCAAATAGAACTCTTAGGAGTCATCTGTGTTTTACAAATATTTTTACAAAGTTTAATTACGTTAATAATTTTTCCCTTTTTAAATTTTACAAACTTTTTAACTCTCATTGTCGCGTTTTGGATATTTTTAATAAGTCTTTTAATAATTTTAAGTCTATTTGTTTTAATATTTTAAATGTGTAATTTGTTTTAATTCGTTTGTTGTCTTTTAAATTTTTACAAAATTTTAACTCCTTGTCGTGTCTCAGATATTTTAAACCTGCCTTTTAATTGTTTTTAAGTCTATATGTTTCAATATTTTTAATGTATAATTTGTTTTATATGTACTTGTTTTACTTGCCACTGTAATTGGATTTGTCTGTAGTGCGCAATACTTTAAATAAATAAATAAATAAATAAAAATCATCTGCGCGTGAAAAAAATCTCATTACTACTGTTAAAATCTGCCCGCGTCTGTCTGTCCGTCTGAAGCTTGAACTCCTCAAAAACCGCTGAGAGTTGAGAATCGAACGAGGTACCATTCGACTCAAAATTTTCTAAGGAAGACAATAAGACCAACCGCGTTATTCTACGACGTCAATTAGCTGAGATACTAATTTCAACGTTAATTAATTTTTGCACTTTTTAAAATTCCAAGACATTTATTCCTTTTCGTTGCCAATTTGAATTAAAACTTTAATTGAATTTCTTGACCTATTTAAAATTCCAAGACTTTTATTTCTTTCCGTTGCCATTTTGAGTCAAGACGGTAATTAAATTATTGAACTATTTAAAATTCCAAGGCATTTATTTCTTATCATTGCCATTTCGAATTAAAACAAAAATTAAATTATTAAACTATTTAAAATTCCAAGACATTTATTTCTTACCGTCGCCATTTTGAATTAAAACGTTAATTAAATTGTTGAACTATTTAAAATTCAAAGACTTTTAATTCTTTCGGTTGTCATTTTGGATACGTGTTATTAAAGTTCTAATAATTGTTTTTAGTAAGACTTTTATTTTTCTTGGTTGCCATTTTGAAAATGTGTTTCAAATAAAATTCTAATTCATGTTTTTAGCTGGGACTTTTTTTTGGCTGCGGTCCAAATATTAAAGCAACATTTTCGTTTAGAGTTTTGAAATTAATTTTACAGGAAGAAAATGGTTTGGAAATAATTGTTTTTAGTAGGGAATTTTATTTGTCATTTAGGGAGAGTGTTAAGTATGCGCTACTTGACATCGTTTTTATTTCTGAGGAAGCATGTGCAAATAATTCGATTGACTTTTTGATGCAGGAAAGCTTTTTAGCGAGCTGCTTTAGCGGGGAGTAGGTTGTTGAAACTTTCCTTGGTACTTTAAAGGCAAGCAGCCTTGGCGACGAGAAGTTTGTTGAAACTTTCCTCGCTACTGTAAAGGCGAGCCGCCTTGGCGGCAAGTAGGTTGTTTAAACTTTCCTCACTACATTAAAGGCGAGCTGCCTTGGCGGCGAGTAGTTTTCTCAAACTGTCTTCACTACATTAAAGCCCGTGCAACGCCGGGCCACGCAGCTAGTTAAAGATTTATATCTGTTGTCATTTTGGCCTGAGTGCTGCAAAAATAAAATTCTAAAATTGTTTTTGTCATTATAGTGCCAGAGAATAATCACTTTTTACCCCAGCCAGTTTCAATAGAGTTGTAACCCTAAACCTTCATTTTATTTTCCCAATCAGTTTTGACTACAGAAATTCGAGGAGGAGGGATCGTATAATAATAATCAGCGTGAAACATGCAGTAAATTGAAAGATCATCAGAGAACAAAAATATCGTCTGCCCCTGTTAATGAAATTGAAAACGTCTGTAAAAAGAAAAAATAGATCAGAAAATTTTTTTAAATCGCCGTTTTTTTTTTTTTTTTTTTTTTTTTTACGAGAAAAAGATATTGTACTGTTATTTTTCTGCTGATAATTCGAATAAGCAATTTTTTTTATTGCATTTTAGTAGAGGATTTCATTTTTGTACGTTTTGGGAATCATTTGCACTTTTAATGCTGATTAATGTTTGCAAAATTTATCGTCTGCAGTATTTAATTTTTTTATCGTCTGCGTTTTTCTTTTCCCGCTTTGATTATTTAACATTTTTGATAAGCATTTGTAGCTTTTTATGTGCAAAAGAAAAGTAAGCATCGAACTGGACATCAGAAACGTTTAAAAACAACTAATGCTATTGAAAAGGTTTTTACTACACTTAAAAAGTTTACGAATTGCATTCTATATTTTTACCATTTTTGTCAAAAATATAGAGTTTGAGGTTCCCTTAATATTTAGGTCCTGAACTTATATGCTGCATTTAAAATTCGAGCAAAGCCGGGCACAACAGCAAGTTGAAAATAAAGATAAAGAGTTTTTGCTCTGCATCATTTTTCAACCACACAGTTTGTGCAACCCGTTAAAAACAAGTACTTTGGCTATAGAACTACAAAGTAAGAAGTTTTAAATCGTTCTTGTTAAAAATTTGACAACCTAAAATAAAGGAAAAAAATTGCCCATCGCATTTTTTCGCAAGTTTAGATGCGTGATACATAAAATCTAAAAAGCGCAATCTCACAAAAAATGCTGGAGAGTATTGACAACTAAAAGTACTTTAAGCTCCTAAAATATTAGACTTCCATTATGATGAAATTTTCTGCAACCTTAACCTAAACATTGCAGCTCGTTTCACGAAGCTGATCCGCCATTTTAGACAACATTTTTTGCGGGATCCTAGCTCCTCCAGATTTGGATCTTGGAAGCTAAAAATTTGCACAGGTTAGTCTCATAGGTATATCTACACCAGGGCCCAATCCAGGATTTTTATCTTACTACCTATTTTTGTGAATATATTTAATCGTCATCCTATTTTTGTGAATATACTTCTTGTTCGCTATTTTTTTACAGCACATTTTAAGTTATTGAATTTTTGACAAAAAACTCATGTCATTGTTTCAGTTAAAATCATATTATTAAATAATACAAAAAGAACTTACATTGTCAAAAAAAATTATGAATTACTAACACCATAAAAAAAGACTAATACTCAAAAAAAAAAAAGTAATAACATGCATGAGTAATTGTGAAGACTATTTTTCTTCCTTTCATAACAGTAAACAACCTAAAATTCCAATTATCAATAGAAATAAAATAAGTGTTCCAGTTTATTCTTGAATTTTCCTTTTATTTACATTCCGTATTTTTGGGTAGATAAGGCGCGGCTTATATCTGTTTAAAAGCTGAATTTTAACTCCTGCAGCTTATACGATGTAAAAGTTTTTTTTTTTTTCCAAAGTTCAGTTTGTGTTTAGTTATTGCTTAAAAACAAAACAAATTAGAGTCTGACATCGAAAACCATAATTGCAAAGCCCTTGAAAAGATCTATTTTGAAAGGGTGATAGCATTTCTGCTTATTCAGATGTTATTTTATTCTCCAAATCATCCGATAAGGAAGTGGAATAAATTAAGAAAAAAAAACATCAACCATAACTCTGTACCTCAGAACCAGACTAACGTAAGTCCATTTTCGTCATTTTTCAGTAGAGGGGAAAAACGATGTATTCGACAATCGTTTTTCCCCTCTACCGAAAAATGACGAAAATGGACTTACGTTAGTCTGGTTCTGAGGTACAGAACTAACGTATCTAATAAAACGAAAAACAAATAATAATTTTAAAAATGTGCAGTTGCCTGCAAGCGGCACTGCCCTGAGGATGGCAAGTGAGGATGGGAAGTAGGGTTGCAGTAGAAATCAAGCGGAGTAGAACAGGGTTACTATAAGTTGCAGTTATCGCCAAAATGTTGCAACGTTTTATTTATCTATGATATAAAAACACTGTTTTCAAATCAATGTTACTAATTCTTTGTCATTGTTTTTGAATGATGTCAATACCTATAGTTTTTGTGAAGGTACCGTTTTTGTTATTTTATTTTTGTGAAGGTACCGTTTTTATTATTTTATTTTTGTGAAGGTACCGATAAACGGTAGCAAAATCGGCCTGCATTGGGCCCTGTACACCTATGTAAAATCTAATTCAAATCGGAGATGGTTGAGTGGGGACGATTTTGAAAATTGGTCCAGTTGACGTGGAATGACTTACAGCTTAAATCTAACCAAAATATCGTTCGTTTTTATGCTCAAATTCTAAAACAGTTTTGAACATGTTAGAAAAACAACAACTTTTAAACCAATAACTTGACACGAATAGAGGAACGCTTTTGAATCCTGCCTTATTTGAAAAGTTTAAAATGTCCTACCTAAACCTTTGCTCAAGTTCAGCCTCGAGCTCGAACCTATGATAGTTTGCTAAATTGAATTACCTACAGAGTTAAAAATTCTCGTGGAAAAGTGAATATCTTGATGTTGCATAATTTTGTTGCAATAGCAAATAATGCTCATTGAACATTTTTGGACATTTTTAACGCAAGTTTCTGACTGGGCAGGCGAACCTTGGCTCAGACAGAATAGTATCGTCTCGTTGCAAAGGTCTAAGAGCTAGCGGATTATTTTAAGACGTCTGGCTTTTTAACATATTTTTCCCTTTGCTCTTCTGAGCAGCATGCGAGGTGTCCGGTGGCAGAGCGTGGTTGCGTTTTTTACTGCTCATCACTTTTTTGCAGGTAATAATAGTGATTTTTTAACCACTTTGGGGCAATGAGAAGTTTAAACCTGTTGTAGGTATGTGATGTAACATATCAGTGGAAAGCTCTATTTCTTGCTTTCACAATAGTTTTTTTTAATTTTTATTCTACTATAACACAGGTCTGCAAAAAAAATTTTTTGATCAGATGCATGGGATATTTTAATTGATTTTTGTGTTTTCCGGTGTGCTGAATCCGAACATGATCTTCATTTTTTTCGATCACGTACAGATTTTTTGCATCACGTAAAAAATCTGTATTGTAAAAATCTTAATTGTCAAAGTCAAAAAAAAAAGAAAAAAAATCAGGTATTTATTTGAATAAAAAGCTGCAGTTTTTTTACTCATTACGACACATTTTAAAAAGTGGATCACTTTTAGTGTTTACTCCTTTTCACGGTAAAAATATTTTTTCTTTTCACTGATACTCCTTCTGATGCGCTTTTGCTGGTTGGAACTTTCATGTTTATCGCATTAGCATCCAACAGTACTCAGACACATGGGCGGAATTAGGGGGCCAAGGGTCGCACTTCCAAATATTATTCGCAGAATGTTAAAAACTGGTAAATTCAATTAATGTATAGCAGAAATCAATGGTCACGTTCCAAAGGAACTAAAATAGCTTGTTCCTTTTGAACGTTCAAATAGTTGCTAAAGCTCTTCCTTAAACATATTCTCGAGATTTTTTCTAATAAATGAGGATTCTGAAAAAAATGTTCTGAAACAAGTATAACGGGACAAGAAAGAATTTTCAACTTAAGCTGTTTGGGAAATAGCACAAGACACTGGGAATCGATGGAAAGAAAATTCTTCTTTTTGACTCCAAATATTGCAGAGTATAACTTGACTGAAAGTTAAAAAATAATTACTAATCAAGACATTTTGCGTGGTAACTAATTAGAAAATAATTTTTCGCTTTGGTCTTAAAAATTTAAATTGTTTCAAAACTCCAATTTTTTAAATCCATTTTAAGATGTTTTCTTTTTTTCAATTCAGCTTCAGACAATTTCGGAAACTTCGAACAAACATATTTGAAAGTCTCCATTTTTTGAAAAAGATTTGATAAATTGCTTCATCAGTTCTAATTGGATGTGAAGCGAGAGGAAACAACATCTTTACGATCAACCATGATGCTGTCCAACCTGGAAAACCGCGACTAGCACCTTTGAACGGTTCTATTTTAAGAAGGGGTGTCAGCTTGATTAAGAAAATGCACCATGGCAGCATTTCGACTTATTCGGATATTATTTTATTTTCCTGGATCTGATAATACATTAAAAAAAAAAATATCAATACAAACCAACGCTTTTTTTTGAACTAATCCAATGAAATGCAAAAAAAAAAAAATTAAAAATGCTCTCACATTCTTTATCTCTTATTACTAAGCCTTATTTTGACAAAATCCTTAACATTCCAAGCACCCACTGACATGAAGCTGATCAATGTGCCTCTATAGGCTAGTGTAGCAGTCCTGTTTGTACTTTCCCCCATTTGACCCCGGCCTTCGCTCTCTCCCTTTCTTTCAGTTTGTATAACTGTGGATAATCTAATCTTTTAACAGCTCAGTAACAAATAAGAAAAACTATTTGTAGTAAACAATATTTTTAAATTATAAATTAGTATAGTATTTATTTAGTTATATAGATGTAAAATGGTACATTACTAAACTTAGTACACACGTTTTGCGGAAAAACTGTACGTGATGTATAAAAACGGAGGTCATTTTCGAATTCAGCACACCGAAAAACATAAAAGACATCCCATGCAGTTTTTTGATTGCAGACCTGTGTAATTTGAAAAGAAGTTGCATGTAAAAACTTTTGGTTTTTTTTCATTCTTTAACAGCTCTGTATTTTGCGCAATTTTTGAAATAGAAATCTAAAACTAGCTGAGCAGGATTGCTTATCTAGTCATATGCGTCCTTCACACTAATGTTTGTTAAAATCGGAAATGGTGAAGTCAAAAAAAATTTTTTTTCATGATTGATTTGACGCGAAGTTGTCCAAAAATGACTTAAAAATCACTATTTGACGCCAATTTGGCGACATATTGCAAAGTTGGCGACAAATTTGGCGAAAAAATTATTTTTTGAATTTGGGTTCCATTTGGCGCTAATGGCGATATTTTGCGAAAAATTCACTGAATGACGTTAAAATCGGCAATATTTAGAAAATTAACCATTGTAAATCATTTTTCTGCACTGTTTCGTTTCAAATTAGGGGCGTAAATGTTTGAGTTGTTACCTTGCTCACTCCAAGCATTTTTTTAACACTTGAGGCAACTACTAAGAAATTTACACGTAAAAGGAAGTAGTGTGGATCCCATACCATATTTTTTACTTCCTTTTACGAAGTAAAGGAAGTATTGTGATCGCGAAAAGAAAATCACTCAAATTTGAGTCTAAATTTTGATTTTGCTCACCCCCGAATGAATGTTCAGTAGTTTTTTCGACCTTTCAGCACGTGCATATGTACCTACCAACATATAAGCAGCCGAAAAATCCTTTTCAACCACCCCCGAGTTAGTTACGACGAGTTTTCTCGTGACGTCTGTATGTGCGTTTTTTTGAATTTGGGTTCAACTTGGCGCTATTGGCGTTATTTTGCGAAAAATTCACTGAATGATATTAAAATCAGCAATATTTAGAAAATTAACCATTGTAAAATATTTTTGCATTGTTTCGTGGTAGATTAGGGAAGTAAATATTTGAATTGTTACCTTGCTCACTCCAGGCTCATTCCACGTCAAATCGCCTAATTTAAATAGTCGGCCGTGCCGTCATGTCTCGGATTTTATTCAATATTTTTTTACGGATAGATACCTATGAGATAAACTCAAATTAATTTTTTTAGATTTTTTGAATAAAAATTTAGGGTTGTAGAATTTTTTGAAATTTTGATTTTTTTAGAATTTTTGCTTTTTTATTTTTGGTATGCATTTTGAAAAAGCTCTATAATTTCCTCATTTTTCATTCAATTAAGCCAGTTTAAGTATCATTTTAAAGCTAATTATTTTCTCCTTCTATATCAGTGACAAAAATGAGATTGTGAAAAATAGAATTTTGCCTATGGTCGTCTGAAGTCAGATTTTGTGTTTTTTTGATTGGTATGTTCACTAGGTCATATCTCCGGAGTACCAACTAAGAACTGCCCAATTTTTTTTTCAGTGATGACAACATCATGTACTTTTTATGTATAAAAAATTAGGAGGGTGTTTTTTGTTGTTTTGGAATAAAAAATTCAAGTGTGTTTTTTTCAGTTGGTATGATCAATAGGTCATATCTCCGGACTACCAACTAAGAACTGCACGCCACTTTTTTTCTGTTATGACAACATCATACCCTTTTTATGTATAAAAAATTGGGAGGGTGTTTTTGTAGTTTTGGAATAAAAAAATCAAACGTGTTTTTTCAGTTGGTATGATCAATAGGTCATATCTCCGGAAAACCAGTTAACAACTGCGCCATTTTTTTTTTCCATAATGAAAACATGATGTTTTTATGTTCAAGAAATTAGAACGAAATTTTTTTGTTATTTTGAAATAAAAATATAACATGCTTTTTTCAAAAAACTTTACTTTAAAATCAACTTTTGAAACTTAAATTTGAGATTCACTCAGCATCACACGTCACAAGCAGATGAAAATGTATCCTATTTATTACATTCAAATACTTGATGGTAGTTTTATATTGTTCTATTGCTTGCATGCTTTGGTAGTGAAAAGTCGCTGCAAAATTATTTTACTCTTCAGTAATTATTTGCTAGCCACTCCATCAACCGATAGGAATTACGATAAAGTAAACTGAAATGTCTTTAAATATACTTACATTCATAGTTTGACAAAGAAAGACTCGCGAGCTCTTGGTGGTTGGAAAAAAATTATATTTGGTTTCCATTATTCTGAAATCTACGTAACATTTTATAATTTGTTATCAAATGAAAGCATAAAAAATTCATGAATAACAATCTTTATTTCTACGATGTTCCGACAGTGGCAACAAAAGGTTTTTCAAACACAGAAACCTTCTTCACTAATATATTTTCGTGTCTAATGGCTTGAAGAAGTGATTCTCTTTGCTGCCTACTATTACAATTGCTCTTTCATATCTTTGCTTTAAAAAATCTTCATTTGCAACCACTTCCACTCTGTAACGAAAAACATCTGTATCCCCTTTATGTTTTGAGAGGCAAATTGAAATAGATCATGTGCATTTAAAATCTGTCCTTCGACAGTTCTTTGAAGACTTGCCCTTATTGCAAGCCGTTTTATTGTGCCCCCTACTCCATCGCATGCATTCTTGCCATGACTCGTGGCAAAGAAATGCCATTCAGCTGCCATGTCGTGGTCTTCCTTGCGATAGCATAGTTTTTTTTTTTTTTTTTTAATTTTATGGAGTTTTTAAACTTGTCGAAAACTTGATTTTCAAAGAAATTTGTTTCAAAAATTCAATATATTTTTTAAATTTCAGAACAACAAAAAACACCCTTCTAATATCTTGATCATAAAAAACATTATGATGTTTTCATTATAGAAAAAAAAATTTTTATACATAAAAAGTATATGATGTTGTCATTACTGAAAAAAAAATTGGGCAGTTCTTAGTTGGTACTCCGGAGATATGACCTATTGAACATACCAATTGAAAAAACACAAAATCTGACTTCAGACGACCATTGGCAAAATTCTATTTTTCACAATCTCATTTTTGTCACTAATATTGAAGGAGAAAATAATTAGCTTTAAAATGATACGTAAACTGGCTTAATTGAATGAAAAATGAGGAAGTTATAGAGCTTTTTCAAAATGCATACCAAAAATAAAAAAGCAAAAATTCTGAAAAAATCAAAATTTCAAAAAATTCTACAACCCTAAATTTTTATTAAAAAAATCTAAAAAAAATAATTTGAGTTTACCTCATAGGTATCTATCCGTAAAAAATATTGAACAAAATCCGAGACATGACGGCACATAGCTAGCGTTCATGTTATGCGTTTTTCAAAGGGCGCGGCACCCTGCCCGTTTTTTAAAAAGTGCGGATGCGCCCTGCCCACCATCTTCCCCCTGAAACGCGCCCTGCCCTACCAGTAGTCAGGGGGCTACGGGAAAAGAAACTGCATTTTGTGATAAAATCATGAAACTTGGTAGGTTTGTAGACAATGTATAAAAAAACATTTTTAGAAGGGGAGTCAATCGGAAATCCACCCCAAACCCCTCTTAGCGGCCATTTTTGGTCCAAAACTAGAAATAGCGTTTTTTTGTAATTATTATTATTATTTTCTTCTTAAATCATTGGCTATGTCATTACATTGGCGTTTATTGTATATTTTATCGTTTAAAGCTCCACTTTGAGACTAATTTTAAAAATAACCACCCAAAAATGCTTTTTTTTTTGGCAAATCGATATTTTTTAAGAATAAATTCGTGGAAGTGAATTCCCTCCCCGCATAAATGCATTGATGGTTTAAGATGTAAATCTACATTAAATAAATGATAAAACAGAGCAGGGTTCCGGTTATCCGGATCCTAATTGACCAAACTGTCCAATTATCCGGTCATGATACCTCTCAATTTTATGACTAAGCACACATCATCGAAAATGTTCCCCAAGGGTACAAAAGCATAAGAACCCCTTGAGGGAAAAGTTAATGTCAAGATAGCATGATTCTACCAAAATAAAATTTAAAGTTTCAATTTCAGAAATTTTAAAGTTTTAGTTTTAAATTTATTTTTCCTCTAATTTTTATTACTGTTGCCGTTGTTGATTTTTTTAAATTCAAATATGGTAGTTCATTAGGTGAAGAATATTTTTCAGTGTGTTTATCATTGGTAACATGTGTCATTGTTCATATGTTCCCGTAAATGCTATTTATATGGATCGAGATTAGGAAAGATTTGTAAGAAAAGCAGTCGAAAACTTTGTACAATTGATGAAGTTAAAAATACAAGACAACGTGTCTACAAGTACAAATAAAAGGTTAAAATAGAGTTAGAAAACTCCAGCAGATAGCTATTTCGGGGCTATTATGAATGAAGCCCCATCATCAGTGTAAAAAGATGATGGTTCACTGACACCAGTCAAGTGAACCAGGAATGCGAGAAACGTGAGGGTAAATAAACAGAACAGGAAGAGTAGGTACGCAGAAACTATTACGTCAAGGGTTGGACACGACAACTGCGCAACAAAAAAAAAAAAAAAATTACGTCACAGACGAAAAAGTTTTTAAATAAGAGATTTCCAAATGTTCGGGAAAGGAGGGGTGCTAGACAGATCATTGACAACTAAATCAGAATTTTTCCAGATATAATAGGATTCCCAAAAATCTAAATCAAAAATCGAAGAACAACTATGGATAATTTTTGCAGACCCCTCCTTTCCCGAACATTTGGAAATCTCTTATTTAAAAACTTTTTCGTCTGTGACGTAATTTTTTTTTGTTGCGCAGTTGTCGTGTCCAACCCTTGACGTAATAGTTTCTGCGTACCTACTCTTCCTGTTCTGTTTATTTACCCTCACGTTTCTCGCATTCCTGGTTCACTTGACTGGTGTCAGTGAACCATCATCTTTTTACACTGATGATGGGGCTTCATTCATAATAGCCCCGAAATAGCTATCTGCTGGAGTTTTCTAACTCTATTTTAACCTTTTATTTGTACTTGTAGACACGTTGTCTTGTATTTTTAACTTCATTAGGAAAGATGCTCATATTTTTACAAGTTACGGTTTCTCATAGTCTCATGGTTTTAACTGTTCAAAAGTATTGTTTTAAATGCATTTTATTTTAATTTTGTTTAAGTGTTAAAGTTTAAATGGTAACCTTTAATGGTTAAAAATTTAAATGGCATGGTTAAAACTTTAATGGTTTAAAAGTTTAAATGGCAACCTGGGGTTGTGTTTGGTAAAAACAACCCCAGGAAATGTTGTTTTTACCAAAATTATTACAACAGATATTTACTGGATTAAATTTATTTTCTGTTCGAAATTAACTCCAAAAAAATCTATTGTGCCCTGCAGTAACTTTAAATGTATCAGTCTTGTTCCGAGGTTATGAAACAATGTTCGAAAATCTGTCACAACAGGCAAAAAATTAGGCAATTATCAGACTTCGTAAATGTAGGTAGATTTAAAGTTGAAAAATTATTTGTATCGGAAAATTTAATGAAAAGAGGGATAAGTGGCATAAATCTTGTAGCTTGAGGTATAACAGTACAAAAGTCAGAAGAGCTAACATTTTGAAGACGAGGCTTCAGTTCAGCAGAAGAGAAAGAAATGCACTTCATCCTTTCCAGATTTGTGTTTCTTTTTTGATAAGCCTGGTGAAAATAGACAGGAGTTACATCTAGTTCTGAAGAAATCAGTTGACAGAAAATATGAAATTGCGTGTTGGTAAAAGCAGACAGTACGCTCACTGCTGAGTTGGCGCAAGCTGACATAATAGCTCAAGAATGCAAGTACCACCGTACTTGCGTTCGTAAAACTTTACTTGTAAAACTTTATCACTCATGAAGGACAGCAAATGATTGTTCTAAAGAAAATATTTATTCAGAAATTGAATTAATTGCCCTACATCGAGTTTGGACATGGACATATGCGTGCAGAGAAATCAGGCCTTGAATATGTTTTAGTTTGTAAAGGTAAGTGAATCAATATGTTTCTCCAGTACTAGCAGTTTCGAAGATACTGTCACAGTGTCACAAGTGACATGATAGTGAATTCCACTAGGACAAGCATTTGAAAGTCAACTGTCAGCGTCAAAGGCGAATTTGAAGAGTCAGCAAGAAGCTGTTGATCCTATGGTACTTGCAATATTGATGGTCTTCCTTCTCAACCATTACTTGCAATTTGTCAGTTGATAGTATTTAATATGTGTAGTGTCCGGCACCCCCAACGTAGAATTATAATCGACCTCTCGCTCCTGGTCGCATGGGTTAGTTTAGCCTGGTGCTCCCGTGCGAAGGAGGAGAGGGATGTTTTTTGGGAGACGGACCCCCGAGGTCAGAGAGAGAGGAGCGAAGTTGAATGCTGCCTCTGTGTGTTGGGTCATAGCAAAGTGAATGTGGTTGTTTTATTATGATTGTGTACATAGTGTAATATAGTTGAATGTTGTGTACAGACCAATAAAGGTGAAGTGATTTAAAGAAAATATGTGCAGTCGATGAGTTCACCAACGAACCAAAGCGAGTAACGGTACGGAGAAGGCCGTACTCGCCACACTGGCGCAGCCGTCAAGGATCTGAAGAAGGTGAGCTCATATTAGCTATTCTGTTTTGGGGGATTTTTGAGGATCCGAACTTGCTATTCAAAAACAGCAAAATGTTGACTGTAAAAGGTCTAAAGAAGGAGGATTTAAAATTAGTAGCCGAGGAATGTGGGTTGAATGTCTCCCCCGAGTTAACCATCTTCGACATAAAGGGATTAATTGTTAAATCCAAGATTTATGAAGAGAACAAAGAATTCGTCGAAGAATTTCTAATTACAACGGTGGAAGACAGAAAAGGACGAGAGGAGCATCAGAAACAATTGAACATTTTAAATGCTCAACGTGCCACAAATATAGGTCCCGTCCAAAGTGCCGCTAACAGTTTTAGCGAAATCATTAAGAGTATTAGGTCCTTAACAATACCCTGCCCAAATAAACCTGAGCTGTGGAATTTATTTTTCAGCTCGTTAGAACGCGCGTTTATAGCGAAGGAAGTTAATGAGGGGGATAAGGCGGAAATTTTGCTAAACTTGTTAGGCGAAAAAGCGGCTAACATATTGATTTATATTGATGAGGAGCAGATCAAGGATTATGAATCAATAAAAGCAATAGTGCTAAGAGAGTTTGAGCCCACTGCTCAAATATGTCTAACTAATTTTAAACGTGCTAAGAGACAGGGGAACGAGACTCATGTCCAGTTTGCCTCGAGGCTGAAAACAACTTATGAGTATTATTTAAAATTGCGAAAATGTAATGACTTCAAAAGTGTTGTTGATTTAATAGTGTCTGATAAGTTGTACGAAACATTAGATCAGGAGACTCAAATGCACATTGGCATTCGGCAGGGGGACAATTGGTTTAAACCTGTGGAATTGGGAAAGGAATGCGACACTTATTATGTGTCCAAGGGAAAACCATTCCACAAAACCAGTCAAGGGGAAGGGCAAAATTTGAAAACTAATGTAGATAACTCTTATAGGTCCGGGAAAGATGATAGATATGTCCCACCTCATTTACGAAATGAAAAGAATAAGAGGGCAGATACTAGTACGAAGAACAAAATTAAAGAATGTTATTTATGCGGCTCTAGCACCCATTTACTTAGAGATTGCGACAAGCGTGTTAGAAATATTGAGGAGCAATCTTGGAGGGGAAAAAATTCTAAACCTAAAACTAATAACAGTGAGTCATTAGCAGCCAAAGTGGAGACAAAATTCTTGGAGCCTCAAATTCCGATTCAGCCATTGCAGTATGCAAACATTTTCATTAATGGACAGGAAATTGAGTCAATTATTGATAGCGGGACCCAGATTCCTATTTTGAATTCTAGGTACATTCCAAATTTAAGCGAAATTAGCCGAGGGAAGGTGATTTTAACTTCTGCTTTTGGGGAAGAGCTCGAAGCGAAATTATGTAGAATCCCTGTGTCCTTAAAATCGGATCTTCCGGGAAATAATATTTTGGAGCAAACTGAAATTCTCGCGGCAGTAACAGATAAATTAAATGTCCCATGTTTAATACCTCCCAATGTTCACCAACTGCTAATGAACGCGAACGATCCAAATTTTAGTTTTGAAACTAGTATGCAAGAGAGAAACGATGAGAACGACGAACAGGAAAACGAAGCAGTTAGCGCCCCGCTAGAGTTCGAAAGTGTTGAGGGGGAAACGCCAAGTGGGGAAGAAAAATCGCAGCTGTGCTCTTTCTACTCCGAGAGTGACCACAGAGCTGGGGGTAAAGCAGGGCCTGAGGAGAAAGTGGGTGGAAACCGGAATTTATCAGCCCAAGGCGTAGCAAGTGAAAACGTCTCTTCTCATTCCGAGTCCTCAAGGTTAAGGGACGAGCAATTAAGATGCCCTGCGCTGGAAGGAGTACGCAAAGATTTGGAGATGGGGAAGGGAAACTTTTGCTCCGTAGATGGGATACTTTTTCACAAAGATAAGGTTCTGGGCGAAACCGTTATGCAGCTGGTGTTGCCGTTGGATAGAAGAGAGAAAGTGTTGCGCTTAGCGCATGAATCTGTTTTTGGTGGTCACATGGGAATGCGGAAAACGAAGGAGAGAATTCGCTATAATTTTTATTGGCCGGAAATGGCAAAAGAAATTGCAGAATATTGTAAAACATGCAACGGTTGTCAGTTGAGGAAGGAGAATAAAATTTCCGATAGGGCACCGATAACCGCAGTAGCTAGACCATCTTTACCGTTTGAAGTAGTGAATATTGACATAATTGGGGAGATCAGTCCACCCTCAGCAAGGGGGCACCGTTATGTATTATGCTTAGTAGACCAGCATACGCGTTGGCCAGAAGCCGTACCTCTGAGATCACTTACTGCAAAAGCAACATGCGATGCATTGCTTCAGATATTTTCTCGTACCGGGATTCCAAACGTGATAGCTAATGATTGTGGTAGAAATTTTGTAGCTAGTTTAACTCAAGAATTTATGAAAAGAATAGGCAGTTCTCCACGGTTATCTACGCCCGGATATCCGGCTAGTAATGGCTTAGTGGAAAGATGGAATAAGGTTCTTAAAAATATGTTGCATCATGCAATAAGAGAAGATCCGACGAATTGGGATAGGCAAATACCTTTCATGCTATGGGCCTATAGGGAGGTGCCAAATGGAACAACAGGAATATCGCCTTTTAAATTGATGTATGGCAGGGAAGCTAAGGGTCCACTTGCTATTTTAAAATCTACATGGGCGGGAGAAGTGCATATTCCTACTAACATAACTGAATCTGCTGTAGATTACTTACAAAAACTTAAAATTAATTTAGAAAATGCTGCAGAACAAGCCTCTTTAGTAGCTGCAAACAAGCAGAAGGCATATGAGGATTATTTTAATCGACGCTCATCGTGCAGGAAATTTGATGTAGGGGATCAGGTAATTTTGCTAATTCCAGATTCATCTAATAAATTATATGCACGATGGACGGGTCCTGGCATAGTGGTAGAGCACTGTTCTCTGCATTCATACAAAGTAAAGCTATCCGATGGAAGCGTACGTCATGTTCATGTAAATAAGATGAGAAAATATTATCCTCGCGCTCAAGCTGTCGGAGTCATATTTGACGAAGACGATGAGTTTGGTGATATCTATGAAGCGCCAGTTCGAAGATCTAATGAACCTGATTTTACGTCTGAGATAGATTTGACACACTTGCAAATTAAGAAGAGGGAAGAATTATTAGATGTTCTTCGCAGACATGTTGAGGTGTTTTCAGGAAAATTACAGATCGCTAGAGTTGTAGAGCACAAAATAAGACTTATAGAGGGTGTCACAAGAAAGAAGCCGTACATTTATCGCATTCCAGAGAATTTGAAGCCGAAAGTAGACGATCAAATTAGGGAATTGGAACGGTTAAATCTAATCGAGCCTAGTGACGCAGAAATAGCGTATCCTGTAGTTTGTGTCAATAAGAAGGATGGATCGATAAGACTGTGTATAGATTTTAGATCCCTAAATATTGCTACAAGGAAGGACGATTTTCCTATGCAGAATGTTGATGACTTGATCAATAGCATCGGGCAAGCAAACGTAATAACCTCTTTAGATATTTTAAAAGGTTACTGGGAAATACCGCTCGAAAAAGAGAGTCGAGATTTGACTTCATTTAAAACGTATAGAGCTCAATATCGTTGGAAAGTCATGCCTTACGGTCTTCAAAATTCTTCCGCAACTTTTCAACGTGTGATGAACTCTGCTTTGAATGACCATCAACAATACTGTAAAGCGTATATCGATGACATAGCAGTTTTCTCTCCAGATTGGGAAACACATTTAGTGCACCTAGATGTAATTTTGAAGAAATTAAACGAATTGCGCTTTACGGTCAATGTAAAGAAATGTGTATTTGGCAGAGACAATATAAAATACTTAGGTCACGTGATTGGATCCGGTAGACACGAACCTGATCCAGAAAAACTGTCAGCTATCAAGAAACTGTCAACCCCCAAAACGAAGACTCAACTTAGGAGTGTATTAGGACTCTGTAATTATTATAGAAATTACATAAATAATTACTCAAATCTAGTGTATCCATTGACAGAGCTCACCAAGAAAGGAGTTCAAGAGAATATCCCTTGGTCGGAGACTCACGAGAATTGTTTCCGAACTTTAAAGATTGCATTGTGTGACGCACAGATGAGCCGTACGTCATTCAATGTGATGCTTCTGCATACGCGATTGGAGCTTGTTTATCGCAACGTGATGAAGGAAGAGCTCTGCGCCCCATCAGCTTTGCGAGCCAGAAGCTCAATAAGACGCAGCAGGCATGGCCAACCATAGAGCGGGAGGCCTATGCCGTTATCTGGAGCCTCCGAAAGTTCGAAACTTGGATTTTTGGAGCTCACGTAGAACTTATTACGGACCATAACCCCCTGACGTTCATAACCAAAGGAGTGCCTCAATCAGCCAAACTTCAACGCTGGGCATTGGCACTTCAGAGATACGACATTTCAATTAGTCATTGCCCAGGCGCAAAACTTGGAAATGCAGATGCGCTCTCACGGCTAGCTGTGGACTAATTGAAAACATGACTGTTTCTGACTATTATGTGCTTTTGAAATTTAAAACCTGGAACTTAATTTTCATGTTAGTTTCTTTATAGGAATGAAAAGAGACTTTAACTATTTAAACGGAAGGAAATATATTAGTATTTTGTTAATTTATGCCAAGGAGGTAACCTTTTAGTATTTGTTTGAAATTTGCATGGTATTACTATTTTGTTAGTACAATGTGATGTATTAATTTTTATGAGAATGTTATTTTTATATGTGTATGTTGGGATTGCCGGACAATTTTTCTCAGATAGTGATTTCTGACTGCAGCTGTAATCACAATCTTGGGGGGGAGGTGTAGTGTCCGGCACCCCCAACGTAGAATTATAATCGACCTCTCGCTCCTGGTCGCATGGGTTAGTTTAGCCTGGTGCTCCCGTGCGAAGGAGGAGAGGGATGTTTTTCGAGAGACGGACCCCCGAGGTCAGAGAGAGAGGAGCGAAGTTGAATGCTGCCTCTGTGTGTTGGGTCATAGCAAAGTGAATGTGGTTGTTTTATTATGATTGTGTACATAGTGTAATATAGTTGAATGTTGTGTACAGACCAATAAAGGTGAAGTGATTTAAAGAAAATATGTGCAGTCGATGAGTTCACCAACGAACCAAAGCGAGTAACGGTACGGAGAAGGCCGTACTCGCCACAATATGCATATATGTATACTTCAAACAAATTAACAAAGCAAACTATAAAGCATCAAGTGGACAAGGAACAACCAATACCTGTTTATTTGGCCATGAAAGTACACGAACAGACTAAAAGAAAAAGTCTTGTTGACATAATGCATATTTTGGAACTTTTCATTTCTTACCCAAGGCTTCCAAAGATTTCTACTGGACTCTGCAAAGCATCAGTTAAACAAATTGATAAATATAAAACTACATTTCTCTCTCATTTCAGGATCTTTGTTTTTACACCGGCCGCGCACGATAATTTTTATTATAACTCTAGTAGTACAACAAACAAGGACTCTTTCCATAGAACAAGCATTTCATTGTTTCAGCATGTGCCATTTCAGCAGCAAGACTCAAAAATTCCTCTTATATTTCCAGAAATATCATCCTCTAAAAAGGTCGCTCAGTTACCACATCAGGTATCATTATTTCTAAATCCAGCATATCTTTCAGTGATAGAACCACCACAATCTAATTTTAATGGATTAAATAAGTCAGAAATGCTTCTCATAGAAACTAAATTAACAAATGAATTCTTGAAAGAGGTGAAATGTCTTAAGCGAATTTACGTCATGCAAGTGTAAAACAAACTGCTCTCAAAAACTAGTTGGTGCTTCAAAAATGGACTGTGTGCACCAATGTGTAAATTCTGCAATGGAAAATGTTGTATATCTATGTAAATTACTAGCAAGTTCAAATACGTAAAATCAGCTTGTATATAGTCATTACACATAATCATTGTATATAATTACTTGCTCAGATTTTTTTGAAATTCAGTTGTTTCTTTTGTTATAAAGGGTTACCCTTCAATAACAGCACCATATGATAAGTAGTGGAGATGTTGCTTTATTAACACATCACTAAGCTTTTTATTACAGCAATTATTTTTTTCTTCTCTCATCTTTTAGAATTAGAGAACAAACTCCTCAAATCGTTTAATGAGAAAAAACTTGAAATTTGTTTTAAAGCTTTTTCTTTAGAATTTCGCAGTTGTATAAAAATATGATCGTGCTTCCCCTCCTCCCTATTTTATAAGTGGAAGCGTAACTTATAATCCTGCTGAATGTGAGTGAAATTTCCATAACATTGCGTATTTTTTTTCAAAATGTTTGAAGTTTTTTTATTACTTTTTTCATCCATAAAGAAAACTGGTTTTATTTTAATTAAT
>JAXGGA010018280.1:0-22426 GCA_038373865.1 Uloborus plumipes
GCTCTGTGCGAATAGCTTTTTCAATACCGTACACTGGCGTCGCCAGGACTTCCTGTTGGGGGGGGGGGGGGAGATTGGTCCCAGAAATCTTTACGTGCATACATATCTACATCTCTTTTTTAGTCTACTTCTAAGATATAAAATAATACTCGACCGATGCATCGGCATTGATGGTTCGAAAAATTATCCTTTGCCATAGGCAGCCGTTGCTCACTTGAAGAAAATACCAGCCCAGTGGCCTCTGAGAACATCAAAATGCCTATGTATCGCCGTTAAGGATTTCGGAATTTGCCGAATTTCGGGTAGCTACCGAAATGTTCACAGTATATAGGCACTTATCAAACGATCGCTTCGATGAGACTTAAAAGAATTATATGCACTTTCATTGAAATAATTTCCGTACAGATTAACGTGTTGATCTACACTACAAAAAATAAACTGTTGTTTTTATAGTATAATACTAGAAACAGCTTAAAATTGAAAATGATAATTTTCGTTTCACTTTCGTTCTTTCAGCTTTAAACACTTAAATACTAGTTTTATTTTAAAATACAATCCTTTAAACACCGCTTCACCTCTTTTACCTTTTCCTCAATTAGAAATATATTTTCACCATCCATGCATTTTTCTCCATTCGTTCCGCGAGAGTGTTGTGATTTTCAATGCGATATTTTCATTTAAAAACTTGAAATACATTTTTGTTAAGAATTTAAAAAAAAAAAAAATTGAAACGCGCATTTCAACAACCATTGCCGACAGAGTGGAACAGTGGTTAAAACGCTGGCCTGTTACGCCCAAAAGCGGGGGTTCGAACGCGGCTCCAGTCGGGGGATTTTCATGATGCAGAACATCGACAGCGCTCATGTCGTATGATTATGCGGCATGTAAAAGATCCCTCGAGTACTTGTTTGGCTTATAGTATCTCTTGGCAAAATTAAATTCCTAGTGCAGTTTCGCATCGAATAGAGCCCAGGTCCCTCCATCTAGTGGGGAAACTGGGTATCAAAATTCCTGTGGCAATGGTATTCCGCCGATGGTGGTGCCACATGAAAGAGTGGATGCCGCTATTGGGGAATGCACTAGGTCTGCAAATGGCAAGAAGCTAAACGCAGCCCCATTCGAAACAATCAAACTACCATTTGTTAAGTTTTTCCAGCTTTGTCGGCATTCGAAACGAAAAATAATCTGCCTCCGGCTGTCTTTGAATAATTGACTAATAATCGGCATTGGCGTATGGATCAATAAATGCGGTCAGTCGAGACCTAATATTAAGCCAGCACAGGTATTTTTTAAAAATACGACCTGTCATAAGTTTCTTTTTAGAATGTACTGAACACATTTTTGGTCCTTAAAAATGCTTTGAAACACACATTTCAGCTACCATTTGTTAAGTTTTTCCATCGGCCATCGGCTATTCGAAAAAAAAAACCGCGGCTATCTGCCATCTTTAAACAATCGACATCGATTCATCGGCCAAAAAAGTCATCGGCCGAGCCTTAATACCAAGTATGCACATGATTTTTTTAAAAATCTGACTTTTCATAAGTTTCCAGAATGTACTAAATGCATTATTGCTGCTTAAAAAATGTTTGAAACGTACATTTCAGCTTCCGTTTGTTGAATTTTTCCCTCGTTCACTGGCCATTTGAAGCAAAAAAAAATCGGCAGTCAGCCGTTTTTGTACAATTGACATCGGCCGAAATGTGCCGACGATTAAATCCTAATGTCAAGTCTGAGCATGAAATAGTTTTTTATGCATTCTACTTTTGTTGATAGTTGAACTTTTATGAAAAAAAAAAAAAAAAACCTAAGTCTTTGAAGGGGGGGGGGGGTAGCCTCCCAAACCCCCCTTTTGCTGCGCCCCTGATATCGCCTATATTTCTTTTGGTCGTAATTATAATTTTAAATTTTAATTAAAATAAATACTTTTGAGTTAATCTTCATATACAGATATTAAGGTGAACAGCAATTTTTGAAAATTGTAATTCATGAAACACATTCTTATTTTATTTCATACCTTTCGTGCTAACGTATTTTTAGCAATAGAGTCTTTAGATTAATAAAACATTTGTTTTAAATTCGAAATTTGTCTGAAGATAACTTTTAAAAATTTAAAGCACATTAACCTGTTTTGCAATCTCACTACTAAACGAGGAGATTTGAGTATCATGGAAATGAATAAAATAATGGATTTCTGTCATTTCTCGTTATAGCCCAGATTTATTGGATTGACAATGTAAGTTTTAGTTCGACTGTGACGAGGGCCCAAAGTTGCTTGTTTGGCTCTAGAAGTGCTATTTTTTTTTATGAAATTAACTTCTTTTTCATCTGTTCCATTGCGATATGAGCCAATTGCTTACACGTTTGACTGAACTACGTTGAATGATAATTTGAACCAGGTATTGTAAAAAATAATAATGATATTGCAGTTTAAGTGCCAAAATATCTGAAATCGGAGTTTAATCACGAAAAAGTACACACCCTTGCAGTTTTTTTAATACAATAGTAATTGTCATAATAAACATTTAGTTCAAAAGTAACGAAAAATGATGTGGTTAAAACTAGGGATGCACCGATTAATCGACAGTACTGATTAATCGGCCATACTCGGCCACTTTGCCGATTATTAATAATCGGCAAAATCGGGCCGATTAATTGGCCAAAAAATTCTTTAATTATAATTCCTCAAAGTATACCTTCACTAAGAAACTATGATGAATATTTTTATTAACAGTAATAATAATCCTCACAGTTGATAGAAATTTTTTTGTAAAATAATTCTCCTACTTTGAATAAATATACATAGATAATGTTGCAACATTTTTCTTGTGGCGACAATTTTCTCCTTAGTACAGTGCTTTTAGACAACCTCTAAGTTTCACGAAAAAGAAAAGTCTTGAATTAAATTGCTACTAACTACTAAAAAATTTAAATTAAAGCACTCCTAAATTGGAGTGCTCACCACAGACTCCCCTCCCCTTTTTTTGAATTTTTATGTCCAATTAACATAATTAACAATATGTTAATGTAATATTATTGACAATATAATGAAAATTGGTTCAAGGAAATTTGATAAAATATTGAAATTATTTTGTGAAAATGAAAAAATAGAAAAAAAAAATCTTCTTTCGGAATTAAATTACTTACTATTTCTAAACTCGGAATTGTATGAGACATAAAAAACAGTCATGGTAAAATTGGTAGCACTAAAAACAATCATCCACATCATTAATCGGCACAGCCGATTAATCGACCGATTATCAACAACCGATTAATCGGTAATCGGTAATCGGCCAATTTGCTTAACGGTGCATCCCTAGTTAAAACTATAATACAGCCATTGCTGAGTTTTAATATTAAAATATAAGAGTACAAGAAAAGTGATGGGCATAAAATACTCGAGCGGTGAACCTAAAAGAGGCGTAGGAAAATGAGATATTTTAGAAAGAAAAATAAATAAAAATTTAGAAAGAAAATGAGACTCTTAAAGCTTTTTTTTTTAAATCTTTGAATTTAAAGTACTTCTAAGTTAAGTATTTACTATTAGTTTAAAAAAAAAACTCCCGCAGAAATGCTATATTGCATTGCTTTAACCCAACTTGCACCTTTGATACCTCATTGCAGATAAACTACTGCAAAAGATTGCGTAATCTTACTCCATGAGTACGGTGGCAGCATGAGTACGTTCAGTTGCTCCCGCTGCTGCCTCCACTGCTATGGAGCAACTGAACGACACGTCTGGTGTGAAGTAACACATCACTGGAGGAAGGTTATTATAGAGTTTCACCAATTTATGTGTGTAAGGTTGCACCAGAAGTATTAGAATTTAAAAATTTTATTATTAGAATTTAAATAAAGAATTTAATTCATATTTAGGATCCTCAAGGTAATGCCTATTGGTTAACTAGCTAATTGATAAAATATGGATAGGGAACTAGCAAATTGATGTTGGCACTCGGGAAAGTACATTGTAAAAAATGAATGTTGTTTTTACAGTACAATAGAGCTAATTTTATAGTAATTTTGCAGTAATGAACTGTAAAACTGCTAATTTTACAGTAGCAAACTGTAAAATTGCTGGTTTATAGTAATAAACTGCAAAATTGTTACTTTCACAGTTTATTACTATGCATTTTACATTTTTAAACTGGAACATCTGCTGCCAGTAATACACTGTCGTTTTTACAGTATAATGCTGTAAATTTTATGGTAATAAGCTGTAGCATTGCGAATTTTGTAGTAATAAACAGTAAAATTGCCAGTTTTACATTAGTAAACGGTAAAATAGCTAGTTTTATAGTTTATTACTGCGCTTTTACAGTTTTAAACTCTGCTTTCAGTATTATACTGTAAAAGAGCAACAACTTATTTTTTGAAGTGTAGGTTCGCTTAGCTCTGGACGGATCCTCTTGTTTGCTTATGGAATATGGTGTAGTCACAACTTTCGACGTTACTTTATTTGCATAGAAAGTAGCAAATGTTTCATAACATTATGATATGTCTGACGGCGTTGGTATAGGCGCCGCAGAAAATACCATTAGACTAGTTTACCAGTTTACCAACAGTGCGCTCAAAATAACATGGAGAGCTGATCCCTCTAACTCTATTCCTGACTTTTATACATACTTAATAGCTTTAATCCTCTTAATCCCAGCCATTGCATGCTGTTACTAGATATGTATAATAGGATTGTAAGGTTTTCGATTGCCAAACGGGATTATATGCCAGTAAATTCAAGAATTAGGGAGCTTGTGAAATAGTAGATAAATTTTCAATGGAAAATCGCAGAAATCGTGCTACACAAAACATAAAACTTGTGTGAATTATGAACTTTCTATCTAAGTAATAAAGAAAAGACTTGTAACAGTATTTCACATTTTATCGTACAATATTTCAGCTTAATACTTTCTTTTAAATTAATAATGGATTTGAACTTCAATTAAACTCTTTTATGTATTTAAAGATCAGTCATTTTCTGTTGGAGACACAGATATTGTGAGGGCCCTGCTCCACATGAGCGTAAATCGCGACCGAAATTGAAGGCAGAAACCGAAAATCCGGGTACTTTTCTTTTTACGCGGCGTATTCACGGCATAATAGAGGACCGAAAAATTTTGGATTTTTAATTTATCCAACAGCCAATAGAAATTCATCGTGAGATGTAAACATTGCTAGCCTTGGCGGCCGCCATTGCATGAACGAAAGTGCATTTGGAAAATATTCAAAAGAGAAGTGAGAAAATACCAAAAACTTAATGACAAAAAATCAAGTGAAACAAGAAGTTCTGTCAAGAACTAAACGAGCCTACTTTCCCGTACACCGACATCGGCATTGTAGCATCTGATCAATATTCTCTTGATTATCTGAGACTTAAAATTATGTCAAACATATACCTTTTCAGCACTTAGAGCTGATTTCGAAAGCAAAATATACCCCTTTCATCAGATGAAATAGACACGTAACAAGAAGTTCTGTCAAGAACTAAACGAGCCTACTTTCCCGTACATCGATATCGGCATTCTAGCATCTGATCAATATTCTATTAATTATCTGAAACTGAAAATTATGTCAAACATACCTTTATAGCACTTAAAGCTGATTTCTAAAAGCAAAATATACCCCTCTCATCAGATGAAGTAGACACGTAAAAAGTAAATAAACGAGTAAATAAAGTTTTGTCGCACCATTTAAAGAACGTAACTGTCATAGTTCTTCCGTAGAAAAATTCCACAACCGTTTTCAAAAGAAAAATAAATAAATAAATAAAAGAACAAAGAACATCAAAACACATTTAATCAAAGAAAGAAAAAAAATCGTTACAAAATGTCTCGAATTTCATTTTTAATCCGTTGCCAGTTAATAAATATAAATAAAGAATAAAATGCTCTCGTGAATAAAAAATTTTTGTTAACAAAAAAAATCGTCTGCCAAAAAAAAAAAAAAAAAAAACAATAGTAATAAATTAAACAAAACAACTAAATAAATAAACAAAAAATCGTCTGCCCAGTCAGTCATTTTTTCATTATTTTTTGGACTTGGCGATATTTTTTGGGCTTGGCGATATTTTTTGGGCTTGGCGATATTTTTTGGGCTTGGCGATATTTTTTGAACTTGGCGATATTTTTTGGGCTTGGCGATATTTTTTGGGCTTGGCGATATTTTTTGGGCTTGGCGATATTTTTTGGGCTTGGCGATATTTTTTGGGCTTGGCGATATTTTTTGGGTTTGGCGATATTTTTTGGGCTTGGCGATATTTTTTGGGCTTGGTGATATTTTTTGGGCTTGGTGATATTTTTTGGGTTTGGCGATATTTTTTGGGTTTGGCGATATTTTTTGGGTTTGGCGATATTTTTTGGGCTTGGCGATATTTTTTGGGTTTGGCGATATTTTTTGGGCTTGGCGATATTTTTTGAACTTGGCGATATTTTTTGGGCTTGGCGATATTTTTTGGGCTTGGCGATATTTTTTGGGCTTGGCGATATTTTTTGGGCTTGGCGATATTTTTTGGGTTTGGCGATATTTTTTGGGCTTGGCGATATTTTTTGGGTTTGGCGATATTTTTTGGGCTTGGCGATATTTTTTGACTTGGCGATATTTTTTGGGCTTGGCGATATTTTTTGGGCTTGGCGATATTTTTTGGGCTTGGCGATATTTTTTGGGTTTGGCGATATTTTTTGGGCTTGGCGATATTTTTTGGGCTTGGCGATATTTTTTGGGTTTGGCGATATTTTTTGGGCTTGGCGATATTTTTGACTTGGCGATATTTTTTGGGCTTGGCGATATTTTTTGGACTTGGCGATATTTTTTGGGTTTGGCGATATTTTTGGGTTTGGCGATATTTTTTGGGCTTGGCGATATTTTTTGGGCTTGGCGATATTTTTTGGGCTTAGCGATATTTTGGGCGATATTTTTTGGGTTTGGCGATATTTTTTGGGCTTGGCGATATTTTTTGGACTTGGCGATATTTTTTGGGCTTGGCGATATTTTTTGGGCTTGGCGATATTTTTTGGACTTGGCGATATTTTTTGGGCTTGGCGATATTTTTTGGACTTGGCGATATTTTTTGGGCTTGGCGATATTTTTTGGGCTTGGCGATATTTTTTGGGCTTGGCGATATTTTTGGGACTTGGCGATATTTTTTGGGCTTGGCGATATTTTTTGGGCTGGGCGATATTTTTTGGACTCGGCGATATTTTTGGGCTTGGCGATATTTTTTGAGCTTGGCGATATTTCCTTGAAAAGACCTTTCGAACAAAAAAAAGTTTGTTCAAATCGGACTGTTCATTCAAAAGTTAGTATCGCGGGACCGGTTGTTTGAACGGCTCAAAGTTGAACCAAAAATTGTTCAAATCGAAAAATCAAATACGGGAATGAGCTGTACTCGCCGAGATCTTTCCAACAAAAAAAAGTTTGTCCAAATCGGAATGTTCATTCAAAAGTTATTAGGGGGGGACAGACAGACCGACAGACCGACCGACAGACCGACCGACCGACAGACCGACCGACACACAAATTCCCCATCTCAATACCCTACTTTCAAATTTTTAATTTTTCGATATTTATTTCATTTTTTTGTTTCTTTTTGACTTTTTTTTACTTGGCGATATTTTTTGGACTTGGCGATATTTTTTGAACTTGGCGATATTTTTTGGACTTGGCGACATTTTTTAGATGCATTAAGCCAATTTTAATGCTTTTTTCGTCTCTTTTATTTTTAACGGGAAAGTAGGCTAAAAAGCAAAGGGGGGGGGGAGCAACTAGTGAAATGCTCAAAATAAGCTTTCAGTTGAGGCTTTTAAAGTCCACTATCTCGTAATATGTAATCATGTCAACAATTCCTATCCTTTGCGAGATTTTTATTATTCCATTCAGAACTCGGCGAGATTACGGGAATATAGGTTCTTGGCGAGATCCGAAATAAGTAATGGTGCTTGGGCTGCTTTACATTGTAATGAACTTACAATAAATTTATGACATGCTTTGCTGAGTTATTGATTGCTTGGCGAGATTGGAAAGATATGGTCAATTCCGCTCTATTTACTTATTTTAATTGAGCTTTAAAAAAAAAAAGATTTGACCTTTGGCTGAGTTATGGATCGCTTGGCGAGAATAAAACTAGCTAATGTTGTGTAATAAAGTTTTAGTGAAATGTTTTATGTTTTGATAAACACTCTTATTTTTAAATATAGCAAATTTTTCAAGATTAGCAATAAATAGTAGAGTGTGTAGGTTATTTTACGTATTAATGAGTTTTTTAATTTATTTAAGTTATGGGTTGCGTGTTTTATTTTTGACGGCGTATTCAAAAAATATTTGAATGCTTCATGGTTTTGAAGGTCTAAATTACTTGGCAAGGTAAACAGGCACTGATATTTGTTTTAGGTACAATAACAGCCACAATTTTAAGAACTCGATACGACCACGAAAACATAGCGTTGCTATAAATTCATTTCGCAAAATATATAGTATAATTTGCAAACGGTACGGAAACAGTGTCTACGCGTTTATTCAAAAAGATTAGGACCAAAGCCATTGTAAAATGTCTATTAAAATGTAAAAACTCAAAACAACAAATAATATATTCAACTATCAAATCAAATTTTATGTCATCATGCTGCATTTGCTGTATTTTTCGCCAAAACATCTACTCAACGCTGAAGCTTTTCTTGTCACCTTTAATGCTTATTATGTCTTCTTTAACAGCAAAAAAAAGCTATTTTTTTTTGCTGTATTTCACATTTTATCGTACAATATTTCAGCTTAATACTTTCTTTTAAATTAATAATGTATTTGAACTTCAATTAAACTCTTGTATGTATTTAAAGATCAGTCACTTTCTGTTGGAGACACAGATATTGTGAGGGCCCTGCTCCACATGAGCGTAAAACGCGACCGAAATTGAAGGCAGAAACCAAAAATCCGGGTACTTTTCTTTTTACGCTGCGTATTCACGGCATAATAGAGGACCGAAAAATTTTGGATTTTTAATTTATCCAACAGCCAATAGAAATTCATCGTGAGATGTAAACATTTCTAGCCTTGGTGGCCGCCATTGCATGAACGAAAGTGCATTTGGAAAATATTCAAAAGAGAAGTGAGAAAATACCAAAAACTTAATGACAAAAAATCAAGTGAAAAAAGCAAAGGGGGGGGGGAGCAACTAGTGAAATGCTCAAAATAAGCTTTCAGTTGAGGCTTTTAAAGTCCACTATCTCGTAATATGTAATCATGTCAACAATTCCTATCCTTTGCGAGATTTTTATTATTCCATTCAGAACTCGGCGAGATTACGGGAATATAGGTTCTTGGCGAGATCCGAAATAAGTAATGGTGCTTGGGCTGCTTTACATTGTAATGAACTTACAATAAATTTATGACATGCTTTGCTGAGTTATTGATTGCTTGGCGAGATTGGACAGATATGGTCAATTCCGCTCTATTTACTTATTTTAATTGAGCTTTAAAAAAAAAAAGATTTGACCTTTGGCTGAGTTATGGATCGCTTGGCGAGAATAAAACTAGCTAATGTTGTGTAATAAAGTTTTAGTGAAATGTTTTATGTTTTGATAAACACTCTTATTTTTAAATATAGCAAATTTTTCAAGATTAGCAATAAATAGTAGAGTGTGTAGGTTATTTTACGTATTAATGAGTTTTTTAATTTATTTAAGTTATGGGTTGCGTGTTTTATTTTTGACGGCGTATTCAAAAAATATTTGAATGCTTCATGGTTTTGAAGGTCTAAATTACTTGGCAAGGTAAACAGGCACTGATATTTGTTTTAGGTACAATAACAGCCACAATTTTAAGAACTCGATACGACCACGAAAACATAGCGTTGCTATAAATTCATTTCGCAAAATATATAGTATAATTTGCAAACGGTACGGAAACAGTGTCTACGCGTTTATTCAAAAAGATTAGCACCAAAGCCATTGCAAAATGTCTATTAAAATGTAAAAACTCAAAACAACAAATAATATATTCAACTATCAAATCAAATTTTATGTCATCATGCTGCATTTGCTGTATTTTTCGCCAAAACATCTACTCAACGCTGAAGCTTTTCTTGTCACCTTTAATGCTTATTATGTCTTCTTTAACAGCAAAAAAAAAGCTATTTTTTTCTTGAAATTAAAAAAAAAACAACTTTTAAGATTTAAACAAGAGAAAATAATTGCAATGCTTAGCGAAATTCACGAAAATTACTGAATGGGAATTGTATTGCCAGTTTGGTTTGTTTCCGCTAAATGTATCCGTTTAAAGTGAAAATAAAAAATCGCCAAGTAAATAAAACAGGACTTGGCTCATAAAAATCTATCATGACGGATAATTCCATCATGCCAACTAAATAAAATAACTAAAAGCTCCGTTATTTGTTGCCAATCTTTCACCCAATCATATTATTTCAAATAATGCTTCATAATGAGGTCCCATTTGTTATCTAAATATCAAATATCCAATGAGAATGTATAGATTATTCTGCCCAGATGGCGCTTTTCTTTTCAGTGCAGCATATTCTGCCCAAGTGGAGCACACGTCCGACCGAAAAGCGACCGAAACCGAAAAAGAAAAATTTTACGTTTCTGCCCAATTTTTCTGCTTTACGTCGATGTGGAGCAGGGCCCTAAGGGCAGTCAAAAATAAAACACGTAAGCCATAACTTAAATAAATTTTAAAAAATCTTTAATACGTAAAATAACCTACACACTTTTTAATGAATCGCTAATCTTGAAAAATTTGCTATATTTAAAAATGGAAGTATTTATCAAAACACAAAACATTTCACTAAAACTTTATTACACAACATTAGCTAGTTTTATTATCGCCAAGCGATCCATAACTCAGCCAAAGGTCAAATCTTTTTTTTAAAGCTCAATTAAAATAAGTAAATACACGAGCGGAATTAAACATATATTTCCAATCTCGCCAAGCAATCAATAACTTAGCAAAGCATGTCATAAATTGTAAGTTCCATTACAATGTAAAGCAGCCGAAGCACCATTATTTCGAATCTCGCCAAGAAACTAGACTCCCGTAATCCCGCCGAGTTTTGAATAAAATAATAAAAATCTCGCAAAGGACAGGAATTGTTGACATGATTACATATAACGAGATAGTGGACTTTAAAAGCCTCAACTGAAAGCTTATTTTAAGCCTTTCGCTAGTTGCCCCCCATTTTGCTTTTTCACTTGATTTTTTGTCATTAAGTAATGGGTATTTTCTCACTTCTCCTTTTGAATATTTACCAAATGCACTTTCGTTAATGCAGTATAGCAATGGCGGCCGCCAAGGCTAGAAATGTTTACATCTCACGATGAATTTCTATTGGCTGTTGGATAAATTAAAAATGCAAAATTTTTCGGTCCTCTATTACGCCGTGATTACGCCGCGTAAAAAGGAAAGTACCCGGATTTTCAGTTTCTGCCTTCAGTTTCGGTCGCGTTTTACGCTGATGTGGAGCAGGACCCTAAGGGCCATGCTCCACATCAGCGTAAAACGCGACCGAAACTGAAGGCAGAAACCGAAAATCCGGGTACTTTCCATAGGAATACCATTGAATCCATTTTACGCTTCTGCCTATTTTTTCTGCTTTACGTCGATGTGGAGCATGGCCCTAAGAGTTCAAACCCATAGACATAACAATAGCTGGTTTGCTATGTCCAAAACTACGGACATAACAAAACGGCTGTGAAATTTTTGTGAACAACCTCTATTTTCATTATTTATTTAATTCATTAATTATTTAAATTGCTTTCTTTAAAAGTTAATATTTTATTACTATGCTAGAATAATGTAACAGCAAGAACGACATCAATTTATTTTATGTCTTACTTACTGTTATACTCAACAGCAAGCTGTCTGCTTTTTGAAGAATGTACTAGATTATTAAGACATAAGTTTTTTACTTAGGCTCAAAAGATGCTTCAATTATTTTTAAAGATAAAAATGTTTCCAAAATCAAAACAATTCGAAAAATTACCAGACAGAAAGAAAAAATGTACCCGACCAAAATTCCTTTGAAAGAGAGAATATGTGACTTATAATTAAAATAGGAAAAAAAATCCTTTTTCATTCAGATCGACAGAGAATGCTATTTACTTTTTACAGATAATTAAATCTGCTGAAATAATTAAATTCTTGATTATTTAACGTACTCAACACCAACTTTTTAATTTGAAACCGTGATCTTATTATTAATAGCCATTTGCAGCCGGGAGGTAATCTCTCAAATCGCTCGATTCTGAAGATGCTTTTACTGTTCCTTACGAAGCCAACTGTTTGCATTGGGAAAGATGTTTTTGTTCTTCGGCAAAAAGTTCCTTTTTCTGGTTTAAATATTTTCTTTCAGATTTAATTATCAAAAAAGAGCTAGATCACGATCTGATTTCATAGGGAAGTAGTAGTAGACGTAAAGTGGACGGATGAAGGGTGTGTCAGAAGGGATGCTATTTTATTTTCTGGTTTCAGTTTGATGAAGATTTGGAGAAGTGACGAAATGACGAAAAGCTGTTAGTGGGCGTTCATTTTGACGCTTCTGAGTTTGGCTGAATCAGATGCATATATAACTAGTATGAATAATTTCTAAATTTATCGATTTAAAAAATTAAGTCAGAAAATGTTTCTAACTCTTGCTGTACACTGTAAAAAATTAATGTTGTTTTTTAAATTAGAATACAGCTAATTTTATAGTAATAAACTGTAAAAACATGCTAATTTAACAGTAATAAACTGTAAAAATTTCTACTTTTACAGTACTAAACTGTATAATTGCTAACTTTACAGTAATAAACTGCAAAATTGCCAAATTTAGTTTATTACCGTGCATTTTAAACTGGAACATCTTCTGTCAGTATTATGCTGTTGTTTGTACAGTATAATACAGCTAAGTTTTACGGCAATAAACTAAAATTTCTAACTTTACAGTAAGAAACTAAAATTCCTAGTTTTACACTTTATAACAGTGCATTTTAGTTTTAAATTCGAACCTCGGCTGCCAGGATTATATTATAAAAACAAACAGCAGTTCGTTTTTGCAGTGTATTTATATGAATACTTAACTACTGTTAATATGTTGTGCTTACAAATTAAGAAAATTAAATATTATTTGACACTATTGTGAATTTCATAAATTCAAAAATTGAAAAATAAAAAAGTAATTTCGTTATTTCTTTCGTTCGCAATAACTTCTGAAAAGATTTTTTTTTCAAGATGGAGGCCGTGGAGTGAAGCTTAAGTGTGAACTTCCTTGTTTCACAACTGCTCCATTTAACACTAGATTTTCCAATCAGTCATTTTAAATGCTTTTAAGTTTTAACTAGGGTTCAAAAACTGTATATAATGACGCAATTTCTCAGATTTTTTCGACTTTTTATGCAGCATATGAATGTATTTATTAAAATTTGTAGTTACCTCCCTCCTCCTCCTTCATTTCTGGTGTACTTATGTGCAATATCTATATTGCCCATGCATTTGAAATGACTTGTTTGGGCAATCTAATGTTAAACACCAAAGAATTATCATTGGGTTTGCTCCGTTGAATTTGTTTTGCAATCGTTTTCTGACTATCATTACAGTTTTCAGTAATGTTTGTACTTCTATATTTTGTAATTATTTTCTACTTATATTAAAAACTGAGTATCTATCTATCTTTTTTTGTCTATGTCCAGCGTCTTTCCCAGGAACGCCAATAAACTGAAAGCCGAACAAGGTGCCGATAGATTCGTAATTTTGCAGTCTTTATTAGTTTTAATTTACATAATTATAAGATTTTAATTAATGAAGATATCAAAAAATAAGTTTTTTTTCGACCTACTTTATTCTAAGGAGCGACTGTGAATTTTGTTGAAACAAGTTACCTCTAATGACTCTTGAAAAAATATGTATCAAATGCTCTATATATTGATGTAAAACCGTTGAACACCAATCTGCAGTTGGTGGCTAATCTAGCTGATTTGGCAGCTAGTTCGTGTTCTTAATTATTGTTTCACAAAAAAAAAAGAAAAAAAAAAACCTCCCAAGTTTTATTGTGTGTGCGGGAGGGGGGAGTTGCTTGTTACGTTTCTTTTTTTTAGCGTACTGGGGATTTGCCGACTTGGTTTAACTTCAAGTGTGAAAAGTTGGAAAAAGTTGCTTTACATTTTATACTGTAAAACATGAATGTTGCTTTTATAGTATAATCCAGCTAATTTTACAGTAATAAACTGTTAAAAATGCTAATTTTACAGTAATAAACTATAAAATTTCTACTTAAGCAGAACTAAATTGTAAAATTGCAAATTTTACAGTTTGTTACCGAGCATTTTACAGTTTTAAACTGGAACCTCTGCTGCCAGTATTATACTGTTGTTTTTACAGTACAACACAGCTAAATTTTACGGCAATAAACTAAAATTTCTAACTTTACCGCATAAAACTGTAAAATTGCTAGTTTTATAGTGTATTAGTGTGAAATTTAAATGTTTTAAATTGGAAGCTCATCTGACAGTATTATTCTGTAAACACAACAGTTCATTTTATGTGTGTATCCACGAAATCGGCTTTATTGAAAATGAGGCGTTCAGCAGCTGCTATAAAAAAAACTAATTTAAAGTATTTCTAACTGCTTTCATTTTACTGATACAATTGAATAGCAAATATGAAGCATTAAAGTCCTTACACTCACCTATTAAAAAAAGAAAGGAATCATTAATAATTAATGGTTAGAATAGAAAAACAATTGAATATGACGTATGTTTTTCTTCGGCTCTCCGTAACGAATGAGAAATAGGAAAATAAAGCGAAGGCAGTCTGCATTGCGTGACGACAGACATGGTGGTTGGCGCTGATAGAAATGAAGACAAATTTACCCACATCCAAATGGAAATGGTTGTCAGCAGTGTGAAAAATTGGCTATTGCAGAGACTTAAGGTGGATGCTCATTAAATAGCTTCTTACTTTATGACACTCGTGAGAATACCTGGAGAGGTTGCTAGATTAGATGGTACTCTGGAAGCAAATTTTTTTTCGTGGTTTTAGTTATAGATGTACTTGAATAATTATCGAATATTTAGAATATTTTGAATAACATTAGAAGATATTTATTCATAAAATTAGAAAAAAAGAAAGTTCCTGTCACGTTTGTAACTAATAGTTCTATATATTTCTTAGTTCCTTGGTAGTTTTATTTGAAAATAATAATAATAATAATAATAATAATAATAATAATAATAATAATAATAATAATAATAATAATAATAATAATAATAATAATAATAATAATAATAATAATAATGATGATAATAATAATAATAATAATAATAATAATAATAATAATAATAATAATGATGATAATAATAATAATAATAATAATAATAATAATAATAATAATAATAATATAAGATAGATAAATATCTTTATGCTTAAAAATAAAAACGTATAATACAGCGTTGAAAAACACAAATGCGAAGGAATACTGCAAACACGTGTTTTGGTGTGACAAGGAGCGTTTTCATTTAATATAAAAATTGTGAGCTTAAGAAGGCAAACACGTGTTTCGGCGTGCATTCATAAGCTCACATTTTTTGCATTAAAAAAAAGCGCTCCTTGTCACGCCGAAATACGTGTCTGCAGTATTCCTTCGCATTTGTGTTTTCAACGCTGCATTTGATGATACTGATTACTTAAATGATTTCCCCAATACGAATCTGAAACTTTGTTTAGCAGTCTGTAGCTATCCTTGACTGCTGAAAATAAAATAATGATGCAGCAAAGCCTTCCCTAGCAGTATCCTCTCATCGGCCGATAATCGGCCATTCATCGAAACCCGATGAAATTCTCATCGGCCAAGCAGAATCCGAGCAGCAAAATCCGATGAGAATACGATGAGATTTGGAGCAATTTACGAGCAAAACAGTCCCGTGCCGAGTAATTTCATCGGGAAACTTGATCGGAAGGATATCGTTTTCCGATGGAATATAGCTCATCTTATTTTCATCGGGAAAGTTGATCGGAAGGATATCGCTTTCCGAGAAGAGTAGCTCATCGAAAACCGTGCTCGGATACTGATCGGAACGATGTCATCGTGCGTTACAGGATCAGTTTACGAGGAGTTTGTTGATCGACCGAGCAAAATCTGATGAGTTGATGCTACTTGTGTTGCAATACTAAAAATTTATTTCATATTTTATATACAAAAACAGAAAATTGCTTTTTTATTTGAAATAGTAATCAATAAGAGATTAATAATTAAAGTACAGGATACTTTATATTCTGAGATCTTTGATTTTCAGTTAAAAATATTGGATTTAGATTTTTTTTTTAAATTTAAGATCAAAACACAGTTTTTGTATTACTTTTATTTATATTTATACAATGATGTGAATTATTAAAAATTAAAAAGTTCTTTGCTAAAGTAAAAGAAGTTATTTAAGTTATAGACAAAGCAACGGTATTATTTTTTAATAAAAAAAGTAGTAATAAGATTCACTGTTTTTATAATAACCTTCAAGCGCAAACCATCAGCACTGCTTATTTATTTTCTTTGTTGACTAGAAGAGTTATACAAAATATTTTTTGGTAGATTTGGTGGAATGTGCGAATATATACAATTATCGATGCAAAACGAAATCAATCATTAACTAAACCAATCGTTTATCCTTATCCCACGACGGAACCAAATTAAATCCAATGTGAAATGGATAAAATGCAGATTGTAAAAGATTCAGACAGAAATGAAGGTGCAATTACGCGCACCATTTTTAATTCTGTTGATATTGCTATGCTGTTTTCTTCCAATGAAAGACACACACTGTTTTTTTCTTTCAAAAAATAAATAAATAAAATAAAATAACAATAATAAAATAAAATAAAACAAAATAAAATAAAGTAAAATAAATAAAAAAATAAATAAATAAATAAAAAATCGCGCAGTAGAAAAAATCCTAAAGCTCGTGGGTCTCGCTTCAGTATCTTTATCATATCAGCATTTTTCAGTCTTCTATCATTTCTATGGAAAGCATTTAACGAAGTAATTTTTTGAATTTTGTAATGACATTGAGAAACTTAATTGAATCAATTCGTAAATTTTATGACATGCTTTCAGAGTGTAACAATGCGTATAGACACATCTATGTTTTTACTACCGAAATCAAAAATTTAAGGTTGAGTTCTAGCGGAGAATCAGTCAACCAATGATTCCACGGTGGTGAAAACATAGATGTGACAAGATGCCTTACCTTCGGGGCCAATTTTTATTAACTCGCCCGGAAAGTAATACATTTTTTGGAAAAAAAAAAAAAAAATGGTTGGAATATTCATGACGCAGATGAGATGAGGTCAAAAACTGTGAACCAAAACTCACAGGCGCGCTGCAGTTAAGAGAGTTTTGACTGCACAAAAAAGGTTAAAGCTGAGTTATAGAGGAAAATCAGTTAACCAATGATTCTGCTAGTAAAAACATAGATATGATAATCTGTACTGTTAACACAGGGTAGCCAACCTTTCAGGGTTAGACAAACTTTGTCGCGAAAATTAAAAAAAAAAAATCATACAATAGCACTGGTTCCTCGCACTTAGGATTTACCTTAGTTGTCGGTTATGATTTATGTGGCACTATTTATTGTTTATTGCATGGTTTCTCAGTTTTGACAAAAAATAACAATTTTGTAAATAGAAAAGAAAAAGTATTTTTACTGGTTTTGCATCTCAGTGCCTCGCTGGCTGATATAGAACTTACCTACTACATTTCACAGTTGAGATGCTGACCTCCCGTGTCCAAAGGCGCAGGAACAAACCCGGCTTCAATCGGTAGATTTTCATGATGCAGAAAATCGACAGCGTCCTTGTCATATGATTATGCGACATGTAAACGATCCCTCGAGTACTTGTTTGGCATATAGTATCTCTTGGCAAAATTAAATTCCCAGTGCAGTTTCGCATCGAATAGAGCCTAGGTGTCCCCATCTAGTGAGGGAATTGGGCGTCAAAATTCTCGTGGCAGTGGCATTCCGTCGATGGAAGGATCCCTATGAAAGAATGGGTTACGAGCTCGGGGAATGTACTCGGTCTGCAAATGGTAAGAAGCTAAATGCAGCCCATTTTGAAAGAAACAAACATTCCACAGTATAATATATGTCTTTTATCAGACAATCGACAGAACATTGGTCTCTTAGCTAAACGCTAACGTAATAAGAACATTTCATAGAGGGCTCGTATTCTTTATTCAACATCTGGAACCATTATCCGTGTCACAATGCCTCTTGAAAATTTTGGCCCCACTTTCTCATCATATGGGTGCATCTGGGTTCTCCCAATGCTGAACTGCCTCGGCAACTTAATGTCGCCAAAAGTTTCCAAGCCAACCAGACTCTCAAATGATCTTTAGCATATGCTATAATCATGCTATCCCCACATACAAGCTGACGATATTTTTCAATATGAAAATCTACTGACTGGACCCTGGAAACTCCAAATCACTTGGTCACCATGTCAAAGTACACAACAGGATACACATGGTGGCCTTATCGGTAAGGTGTCGAACTTGTAACTGGAGGGTTCTCTGGTTCGAAACCAACCGGGTGAAGATCCTCCTGATGGGGCCACGTTAAATACGTTAGTTGTCACGAAGCCTTCCATAGCTGACATAGAGGTTAATTTGCTCTTGGTCTAAAGCACAGAATAGAGCATTCTTCAGGGCCCCATAAACTTGGTTAAACCACACGTAGCAGTAGGTGCGGGAGACCTTAGTGTGTAATATAGAGTGTTTAATATAGTATAGAGTGTACAGTAGAATAAAAAAAATACCGTTTTTGCGTGAAATCCTTTACAGGATTCAAAGCTACACTGCGAAAATTAAACTGATTTATTTATTTCTTTATTTTTTTACAGTTTAATACTGCCAGCAGAGGTACCAGTTCAAAACTGTAAAATGCACAGTAATAAAACTGTAATGATCAACTTCAGAGTTCATTACTGTAAAATTTATCAATTTTACAATTTATTACTATGAAATTACCTGTATTATACTTTAAAAATAAGATTTTATTTTTTGCATTATGGGTTTTCAATTTCACAATACTTTCTTATAGAAAAATATAGTCATTTATTCTGGTAGTAGTCAATATAGTCAACTATAGTCTGGCAGTAATATACTGTAAAAAATTGCAATGTAGTCTTAAAGGCACTTTTTTATATATTCATAGGCATGGGAGCATCAATACGGCTTTGGAGAGAGAAACTACTTGTAGTGTTGTACCCTAACGGTCCTTTATATAAAAAAGCTTTTACAGAAAACCTTTTCCTTTCACACGTAACAACAACCCTTTTGGTCCTCTCTCCAGCGCTATACATTCGAAATTCCACTTCAATCAAAACGCGCCGCCATTAATAATTAGATCCGAAAGTCCTTCTGGAATAATCTAGGTCTCTTAAGCATAGTTTATTTTGCCGCTAAATTTTTGGCGAAGTGAGAAATGATGTACGCGGCTCAAAGAGAGTTATAATCAGAAAAGGGAGATGGATGGGCCAGCGCCATTTTTCCTAACTCGCAGCAAAACCGGAGACGGGGAAAACAAAAAAACAAGAGCGAAGAATTCGACTTGGCGCGCCAGCAAACATGGATGCTATTAGCGAGCCCCAATGAAGAAAAATTTATCCACGGCCCAGCAGAAATGTTTGTCAGAAATGTGAAAAATTGAGGATGGTAGCAAATCGCGCTTGATTTAGTATATCTACTCGTTAGGATGCTCCAATTTCAGAATTTCGGAGCGAGCATATGGTGGAGGAAGGAGCAAAATAAAAACATTTCTCGCCTGGTGTTTTGGATATATTCATGTCGGGATAACAACACTGCGACTTGTGTATCTAGTTAATAATGAACCGTGATGTGTTAGTTTTCATGGGTTTGAGCTGCGGAGGTGGTTTAATGAAGCTTGGGAAGAGAGAATCTTGGAGGGTTCGCATTTTGTTTGGAATCCATATGGAAATCGAGCTGTTTTCACAACTTTCTGAGGGGCATAATTATGATAAAAATATGAAAAACTGCTAGGAGTGAAATCGTACAAAAAACTATAATTTTTCAAAAAAGTTCATACCCGTGTTTCAGGGTTTCGAGGATCCATTTTTTCAATACAAAAGAACCTGTGTTTGCATGGGTGCCTGACCATACACTAAAAATGAAAGTTATTTTTACAGTAAAATACAGCTAATTTTATAGTAATAAACTGTAAAAATTGCTAATTTCACAGTAATAGACTGTAAAATTGTTAAGTTTACAGTACTAAACTAAAATTGCTAATTTTACAGTTCATTACCATCCATTTTACAATTTTAAATTGGAACCTCTGCTGCCAGTAATATACTGCTATTTTTACAGATTAATACAGCTATATTTTACTACAATAAACTGTAAAATTGCTAACTTTACAGTAAGAAACTAAATTGCTAATTTTACAGTTAATTACAGTGAATTTTAGTTTTAGATTGGAATCTCGGCTGCCAGTATTATACTGAAAAAACAATAGTTCATTTTTTACAGCTTACGATCACGCCAGCAACATCTGCAAATCTCTACTGTTCAAAATAAAGATTTTTTGGAAAGTTGATTGTACTTCATATTACGATACATTCTGGTTCCTTATATTCAAATTTATGACAATTAAAGGATAAGGCTCAAAATTCCAGGAATAACGTGTAAAATTTTGTATGAATGTGTCAATCCATTGCAAATGGTAGCCTAGTAGAAATGTTTGTCAGAAGTGTGAAAAATTGCGGATGGTAGCAGATCGTGCTTGATTTAGTATATCTACTTGTTAAGATGCTCCAATTTCAGAATTCCGGAGCGAGCATATGGTGGAGGAAGGAGCAAAATAAAAACATTTCTCGCCTGGTGTTTTGGATGTATTCATGTCTGGGATAACAACACTGCGATTTGTATCTAGTTAATAGTAAACCGTGATGTGTTAGTTTTCATGGGTTTGAGCGGGTGGATTCGGGAGGTGGTTTAATGAAGCTTGGGAAGAGGGAATTTTGGATTGTTCGATTTTTGTTTGGAATTCATATAGAAATAGAGCAGTTTTCACAACTTTTTGAGGGACATAGTTATGATAAAAATATAAAAAACTTCTGAAATTATATTCGGAAATTGTATACAAAAAGTTGAAAAACTACAAACTTTCAAAAACGTTCATACACGTGTTTCAAGGTTTCGAGGAACAACTATTTCAATGCAAAAGAATCTGTGTAGGCGTGCAAGCCTGACCCTATGATCAAGCCAGCAACATCTACAAAACTCTACTGTTCAAAACAAACATTTTTTAGAAAGTTGATGCTTCTTATTATATTGCATTTTAGTTCCTTATCTTTCTGAAAATGTTTATATACTAATTGTATTTTCATTAATGAGCAAAAGTATAAAATTACTCTTTGATAAATAGTGAAATTAAATCCTTTAAAGCATGACTCATTTTACCCCACTAGTGACCCATTTTACTCCATGCTATGGGGAAATTGGAGTCATTGACAACACATTTTAGAACTTTTTTATCAGTATCAATATTTCGTTTTTGCACAGAAGAAAATGTCATGCAATAATTTTAATATATGTATTTATTGTTAAGCATTGATATTACAACAAAAAAGAGAAAGAAAAAATAAAAGACATAAATCTTACTTAGAAATAATGAATGTAGGACAGCAAAAATACGTTATAATTGAGAAAAAAATAGTAACCCAAAGGTTTTTCAACACTACTGCAACCAAATTCGTATTCATATAACTTCAAACAATTGTATACATATTTCCACAGAAACACTTTAAATAATGAAAGAAACATTAGCATATATTGCTCAGATGCTTCCTCAAAGAAAACTTAAACATTTCAAAATTTCTAAAGTGTTACCGTGTTGTTAGCGATGTGACTTGACATGGATGGATTGCTCAAGGTTTTCAACAAGTATTTAATTCTTTGACACGAGCAACAAATCTTTTAAAACTTTTTCACTTATTTATCATTTTCCCTTATTGGAAATCTCTAACATGAAGTTAACACGATCTCTACCATATAGGGGCATAAAAAAATTTAGGTTTTTTTTTTTGCTTTAAATATACATATTATTGAACAAACATTAATTTTGTAATTTCCATTTTGCATTTCTCATAATGTTCTTGAAGAGAGTTTATTCAATATAACTTGGTTAAAACTGTAAGAAATGTGCTAATTTTCCGTAGATTCATTTTACTTCTCAAGTGCAAAATGTGACCTAAAAATCGAAATATTCGGATATGTTCATTCGTAATCAGACAATTAATTCATCTTTTTAATTTTCCATTTATTTATTATTATATTTGCTTACTTTTTATTTTTATGATGCATTTTATTTTCATTTTTCATTTTTAGTTATTTACTCATTTATTGTGTTTTCAGGAATGCCTCAGACCCTATCCAAAT
>JAXGGA010018281.1:0-22422 GCA_038373865.1 Uloborus plumipes
CACCATCAATTGTGTTAGTGAGCTAACACAATTGAACACACACTAATTAGAATTTGTGTAAATCGGGAAATTCAAATGTCACATATAACCTTTATTCACTTGTCCCTTCATTTGTACTCAAAATTCAGAGTTTCATTCGATAAATTAAGAATGTCCACCTTCTTAAAAATTAAAGTTTGAGGCTCCCCTGCAGGTACTAAATGTAGGTTTTTATTGACTTAGTATAGTGCCTTAGCTATCTGTTGATAAAAATAAAAAATAAAAAACAAGTTTTTAGAAAGCAGTTTTGCTAACTTTTTCCAATTCACCTTAACATAACAAATAAAGCTATTGATTTTTTCTAAGAAATAATGTTAAAATAACCTAAATAACCTTTGCTTTTTAAGCTAAATGTTACTGAGGAAACAAACATTCAGCTACATTTTTCTACCTGTTTTGCATTTTTGCTCAAAGTTTACTATCTGTTAAAAGACAGCAAGTCAAACTACTTAGTCAACTTCTATTATTTTCTGTCAAATATGTTTCCCTAACTATGCAAAGCAATAAGGCAAAGTATTGATCTTTTGCTTTTTCCTCTATTGAACGCTTGCTAGTAAAAAGAGAAAAAAAATTGATTAATAAATCTGTTTATCGGGAAAATAAAAATGCATAACTTACTGCACATTAATTTGCAGTTTGCATTGACAAATGGATTTAAATTATACCAATTTTCTTTTAAACACATCTCTTTTCGTTAAGTTTGGTTGTGACGAGAAAATTGCTTTAGGGACCTGTGGCACTTACTAGCTGCTTTTTGGTTTTTTTAAAGCAAAAAAAAAAAACCTATTGTATAAAACAATTTTGTCTTTTATCCTAATTTTAGGAATGATACCTTGTCCCCCCCCCCCCGCCATAAAACAGTATTTTAAAATGCTTTATAGTACATCCTACTTGCATCGTACATCCAACTCAATATTGCTTTGAGTGCAAATTTAAAATTTTTGATTTTACAGCAGCATTACACGTAGAAGCAAGTATTACAGTTAACATGTTTATTTTGAACTGAATTACAGTTAAACTTAATAATTATGTATATCTATTAAAAGTAATCACTTGCGACTGGATTTCATTTCAAAGTTTAACATGTTAGCACTGCAATCCAAAAGATAATAAATTGAAAATTAACACTTTTGAGGGTACTGAACTGTATAGACAATATTTTGAAAACTTTTTGGTCATCTAATCTTTTGCTCACAAGTAATTATTTTTATTTTTCTTTGAATGTTTAAATTGAATTATCAACAGTGGTGTCTTTTTTATGACTCCCCTAAGAATAAATTGTTGAATTAATTACTATTTTTTTTTTTATTGGTGTGACATTTTTACCTAATAATCTTGTAATATAGTCAAACAAGATGATTACTCATACCTTGTTAATGTTATTATTAAATTCAATTTTGTTTTCATTGTAATTTTTGTTTTTACTATTTCAACAGCTACAAGCTACTCTCGTCCAACAAAAACCTATTTAACTCTATCTGAGAAGTTGAGAGTCATTGAAGAAATTGAATTAAATCCAAAGGAAAAGAAGGTGAACATGGCAAAACGACTGGGTCTCCCACCGTCTACCCTAAATTCTATTCTTGTCAAGAAAGATGAAATTCGAGGACAGATTATCAAATTTGGGTTGTCGAGTACCACAAGAAAAACCCGCAAGGAGTCAAAGTACAGTGATCTAGAGGTTGAGTTATTTGAGTGGTACAAAAGTGAATTAGAAGCAGGTAAGCCATTGGATGGAAACACTGTTAAGGAGAAAGCAAGAGGAATTGCTGTTTTGCTTGGTATTCAGGATTTTACTGCGTCTAATGGCTGGATTGCCCGGTTTAAAGAGCGGCATGGTCTTAGTTACAAAAGAGGTTACAATTGAAATTATTTCCATGTGGGAGGCAGTATCATTCCTTCATTCCCGGTTTTTAAATTCTTAAAAATAAAGACAATGCACACTTCTATAATAACTGAAATAGATAGATAATTCTTGATTTTTTTTTACATATATTGTTCTTTCTGTATTTAAGAAAACCATGTATATATGGTTTTCTGTATTTAGGTTTTATGGTTTTTCTGTATTTAAGAAAACCATGTATATCAACTATGTATCATATAGTTGAATAATAAACTTGTTGTTTTTCTGAAAATTATTTTGGGTTTATTTAGTGGATACATATTTTAAATGATTTTTTTTCCTTAAAATATATTTATTACTGTATGGTTAATGTCAAATAGTGTCTGAAATATGTGTTTATTAAAGTAGTTCTAATAATAAAGTTTATTTTTATCTGTTCTCTGGGTAATAATTAGTTAATAATTAATTTTCATTTTATCATGACCTAAATAAGTTTGTTTTGTCTATCTTGATTTTAATTAAAATATTTAAATAAAGGAGTGGCAAAATCTAGTCAGGAAGAAAAAAAAAACTTTCTTACTTTACTTACTTATTTATTTGTTTGTTTAATTTTATGTACTTATTTATTTTTATTTATAATTTTAAAAATAAACTGAACTAAAAATACAAATATTGGTTTGAAAATCTGTGCTGATGTATGATGATTATTAAAAATATAATCAGAATATCTGTAAGTTGTTTCATTATTAGGCTATTTTGGATTTTTTGAGTTATACTTAACTGTTGCAAGGTTTGATCTTCTATTCATTCTAATAAGTTTAGACTTTTTTGCTGCTTTCCTGTTATGTTACATCGTTGAAACCATTGAAAAGTCATTAAGATTTTGTTTAAACGTTGTTACCTGTTAACTATAGAATATTATTTTAGTCATATATTGCATCACGTTAAATGATGTCAAAGTTGTTAAATATAGTTTAGTTCTGTGTGTTTGTAATCAACCCCTAAGCAATTCAAAGTAAATTTTGAATTTTTTATTATTTAACTCTATCTTTCCCTTTTCCATTGGATATTGGGTAAATGTAATTTATGTTTTTGGTGTTATTATTTCCTTTGTACTTGGATGTGCATAAATATGTTTTCTTTTCTTTCAATTCTTCTTTAATGGCTGATAGAAGTTCATGCATTCTTGTAAGCACAGAATTTATAAAGACAAAGAATCTCCATTTGTTTTAAATATACCCTGCTATTATGCAAAATGTTAAAATTAACCTTGAAATTTGTTTAGTCTTACGAACCCTAATACATTTATTGCATTATTATTGTACTATTATTGTACCGACCCATAGGAATCTTATTTTGCCTTAAAATATAGCTTAAAATTAGCTCTCTTACAAGAAGCAGGTATGACTTTGCAATTAGATGCAAGCTGGTTGTTTAGGGAAAAGGCTTAGTAAATATTTTTTCCTTTATCATATAAAGAAAAAATTGTTGCCTTTGCTGTAGACGTTGATTATAACAGCGTCCACTCAGTAGAATATGAAAGTCATAAATAAATTTAGTAACTATGATGATAATGAATTTTTGTGAGATATAGTCGAACCTCATTAATGCAAAATTATTGTTATCATGATGGTTATTTCACATTAACTGGGTTTCATCTTATCCAATCCATTAGGAAAACAATTTATTCTGCACTAAATATGTTATGTACTACAATTAATGTTTGTGTGCGTGTATGTAAACAAGATTTTGTGATTTTTTTCTTTTTTAAGCTTTAAAATTTGAACTAAATTTTTTAATGATTTTATTGAAAACAACAATATGATGTTCTTATCAACAGTTTATCAATTTTATTTTGAACTGAAATAATCTGCAATTGATCTCTTTCTATCTCTTTGTTATTTTTAATCTGGAACTGCTGAATCTCTTTTAAACAGTTCACAACAGAAGATGAGTTTTCTTATTAAACAAGTAAATTTTCCAAATTTTCTTAGCAACAACATCAGCCATTCAAAGAACATCTTAATTTATTTTTCTCTTCCGCCTGAAGACTATATTTTTTTCTATAACACCTGCAATTATGTCTTCTTCAGAAATAGTATTAGAAGTAAGCGGATTTTTAATTCACATTTTTATAATTAAGAAAGTCAATTTCATTCAGAAACCCTCACATTTTCCCTTTCCGGAACAAAATTAAATGAAGAATCCTCTTCTTCTAAATACAAAACTATATGTACCAATTTGGCTGGACTCTCCATGCTCGAAAATGCTTGATTGAGTTTGCTGCAACATTTTTCCATGTTTTTCTTCTCAAACTGAATGACTGACTTAATTATCATGCCCTTAGCCATGTTACGTTCAGTTTCTTTTCATATTAAGCAATAATCAGCATGAAAATTTCATGTCAAATGTGTAAAATACATTGTAATTGATTGTTAACTCATGGACCAAACATATATTTTATGTAAAGTGCTATTTTATGTTGAATGGTTTCTCATCGACAAAGTATGATTGTACAACTTTGAATAAATGCTTTGTATGTTTGCTAATTTTTAGTGTATCTTCCGTTTTTGTTGCATAAATCATTCCTGCTAAAATAGCTAGTTAATCCTTTTCTGTCTACTCGAAGTATTTTCATCAGTTCTAACCTGATCACAGTGTATTTTACACTCCAATGCTTCATATAGGCCAAGAAATACGGTATTCTAAATTGATAATTTTACTCTACAGTGGTGTTTTTCTTGTTTATTCTTAAAATTTATGGTGCTTAATATGGTTCTGCATTCTGTAGGTTTTCAAGATCCTGATTACTTGTTCTATAAAAACAAGGCACCCCAGATTGCTGTCCTAACTTGTACTCTTTGCAACTACAGTACAGTCAATTCAGCTCACATGAAGAGGCATGCAGTCGTGCACAGTGGTGAGCGACCCTACGTCTGTGAATTTTGCAACAAAACATTCAATAGAAAGGATTACCTTAAGATCCACAAGATGATCCACTCAGGAGAACGACCTTTCGAATGTCCTCTTTGTTCTAAGGCATTTACTCAGAAACAAAGTTTGAAAATGCATCTCACAACCCATATGAAGTGATTGTGTGCTTTCAGCAGGATATTTTTTTGCTAAATATTAATCAGGTCTACAAGCAAGTACCAAACAGTGCAATGTCCAGCAACTTTTTCACTTTTCACTCCATGGTCCCCTGTACCTACCACAACTTGTGGTTTAACCGGTAAATGGGGCCCCGAAGAGCGCTCTGTTCTTTCCATCCAGACTAGGAGCTGAGTAATCCCCTGTCCAGTGCCCCCAGAGGTATTGATTCACTTGGAGGACTTTGTGACCACAAGCATTTTTAACGTTCCCCAGCCATCATTAATGTAGACGGTGGATCTTTGAACAACTAGGATCGAACCCAGGACCCTCCGGTTTCGGCGGGCGACTAACAGCCAGTTCAGAACTGGCATGGACTAAGGGACCCTTCGGTTACAAGTCCGACGCCTTACCGATTGGGCCACCAACTGCAGTTTCACCTTTGTTTGGGATCATCAGTTCAGAAAAGCTGTAACATATTTGCAGGCAGCAAACTTCTCATATGAGCTGAGATTACCTTCACACTAGTTGTGAAAATTATTTTATACACCAGCAAGGTGCATGTAAAGATGATGAGTGAAGGTAAAAGCTGGGTTATTAAACAACAGTCTCTGTGTGTGCTAATGAGGGTTTTGATATTTAATTGTTATTTTGCCTAAGCTTTGACTTAGGAGCTAGTACTTGTAGCTTTCTACTAATAAAGTTTATGAATGCTAATTTGTGTCCAGCCATAATATAATTTATACTTTTCTATCTAAAAGTAGTGAAGATCCCTTGCATCTTTGAATTTGTTGCCAACAACCTCACACTGACCACCAATCTAATATTTTCTGGGAAAACTTCATAGTATGCAAAACTCTTATAAATATTAATTTCTTCTGTTTTTTTGAGTTAAGGTTTTAAACAGTTTTTAATATGAAAATAATAAATGATTGACAAATACTTTTTCAGCACATTTTTAAGTGGAAAATTATAACAAATGAATAAATAATGTGTTGATATTTAAAACTGAAGAAATTAAGAATTATGTTTAAGTCCTACAGACATCGATCTCGGGAAACGTAAAAGTGCTATCATGAAAGTTTATCATGAATATGAATAACATGATGCCAGACCACCAGTGAAATGGGAAGGCAAAAATCCAGTTAAAAGGCAGGCATGGAGGCATCTATTAGTTTGCAGGGATGCCAGTTTTTGTAGATGTGTGCCTGGATGGGGGCAAGTTTGTTTTCTCAATGTGAGTTGTGGCGATAAAACCCCAGCAAAAAACATGCCCACTTTCATGTCAATGCATTGAATTCTCAAAGTCAGTAGAGGAGCAATTAACCCCCCCCCCCCCTCCTAACCCTGATAAATGCCTGACTTGAGGAAAAACAGCATCGGTTTGATTTTTTTTTTTTTTTTTTTTTTGAAAGTATTTTTAATACAACTCTTCAAAATTTGCCAAAGCTTATTCATATCAAATTTTCAAAAAAAAAAAAAGATTTTAATTAATTCTTGATTTCAAGCTTTTAGAACAGTCTTTTGAAAAACTTCTTTTATTGCTAAATTTAAATCTGTACTTGAGTAATGAGTTACAAATACATAGTTTTAAGTTGATAAAAATGATTTCAATTATTAAAATAATGAAATCTGGCGAATGTGTGGTTTTTAGGATTAAAAAAAAACCAAAAAGTAAAAAACATGGAATTAGCAATTGTTCATTAGTTATATAGTACTCCTTGGTGGAGAGAAAACGAGAAAACTTTTGGAAATTAATATAATTTTAAAGTTTTTAAAAAATTCTCAATTGAAGTTTTTCAAACTAAATAGCATCGTCTGATGTGTAATAGGAAGGCATCAACCTATCAAATATTATACTTTGACTACTAGGCTGATTTTTCTCTCAGGCCTTCACATAGAATATAATATTGCAGTTATGCTTCCATTGCACAGTTTTTTTTTTCTCCCTTGTTCAAGCAACGCCTCCTATTTAGGAGGTGTTGGTTCAAGTCTATTAATTCCCTTTTGAGATGGGATTCGTCAAATGCCAATTCAATAATCTGCCACGAGTGTCGGCAATGATGCGGTCTTTTCTTTTTGCGATGAAAACCATATTCAAATTTTTAGAAAGGCATTACTTGCAACTTTTCCCTATTATAGCAGCCCTAAGAAACGGCGTTGTGAAAGCGCAGCAAAACCTGTTTCCGCCTCGGCAATTATCGCTTGAACTTTAAAAATTATTTTAAAAAAAAGTACTAGTATCTCAAATTTTTTTTCTCCGATGATGTTAATGACAAATACCGGAAAAATATTTATTTCTACATGCTCATTTTACTGCCTTAAGTGTTAAAAAAAGTACTTGGAATGAATAAGGTAACAATTCAAATATTTACACCCCTAATCTGCCACGAAACAGTGCAGAAAAATGTTTTACAATGGTTAATTTTCCAAATTTTGCCTATTTTAACAGTTGAACTCAAATTCCAAAAAATAATTTTTTTCGCCAAATTTGTCGCCAACTTGGCAGTATGTCGCCAAGTTGGCGTCAAACATTTGACGACCAAAAGCTTGGCGACATATCGCCAAGTGGTCGTGCCAATTCATATCACTTGAGTCTGCATTGAAATTAACACTGATTTACCCCAAAAAATGGATAAAACACCCCTTGGGAACATTCGAATGCAACCACAAGGGAAGGTGCACAACTAGACCATCCTCAGAGCCTACGTACCAAACTAGAAGCCCAGTTCTACGGCATATAGTTTTTGAGTTATGCGACATACATACGTGTACATACAGACGTCACGAGAAAACTCGTCGTAATTAACTCGGGGGTGGTTGAAAACATGGAGCTAGTATCGGCTAAGGCCCCTATATATACGAGCCGGCGCATCGAGATTAAGTTTCACCACTTTGGATCCAGCGCGTGTTTGTGTGTTTGAGTGGTTGTCTTTTCTGGCCAGTAATCGCGATTTGGTAATTTTTCACTCTGAGCAATTGTTAGCGGCACGTGGATTGGCAAAGCTTAGCAATGTGTCAAAACTTTTTACTGGTAACCCTACTGAGTAAAAGTTAAGGAATTGGATCCAAAGTGGTGAAACTTAATCTTGATGCGTCGGCCTGTCTATATAGCGGCTCTAGTATCGGCTAGCTCCATGGGTTGAAAAGGATTTTTCGGCTGTTTATATGTTGATAGGTACATATGCACGTGCTGTCAGATCAAAAAAAATACTGAACATTCATTCGGGGGTGAGCAAAATCAAAATTTAGACCCAAATTTCAGTGAATTTTTTTTGCGATCACAATGCTTCCTTTACTACGTAAAAGGAAGTAACACGAGTACCATGTACAGCATGAGAAACTAATCAGCTTCGCACCGCACACATCGAAGGAGTATTTTTGCTCGCATTTGAAAATGAGAAGAGGAGAAGCCTAACGCCTTTTTATCTCTTGCACTTTATGTCAAGTGTAATGTAATGTAATTCGCCAGTTGAAAAAAAACTGTATCATTGTGTTTACTGTGAAGTTGTGTTTCCGTTTTCTTCCCTATAATATATACTTGTCATTGTTTCTGCCTAGTATTATTCGTTTGTTTTGTATTGTTTCATCCGTCAAAACTCATATTGTAAAGGATCTGACTCTTTTTTAACACTCAACTTTGCGTTGAAATGTAGCATCTATCAGCAGTAACCATGTTTTGTTTTGCCTTTTGGGTTTCAAGTGCTGCCTAAATTTGCTGTTGCTTTTTTTTTTCGCAAACAAATTTCAGCTTGAGCCAACTTATTTCCTTAATTCATGTGTTTTTAACGGGTTGCATGACAGAATGACTTATTGTAACAGCATTAACGCTTATGTAAAAAACTTCACCTCCTTTAAAAAAGCATAACAATCATTTAAGACTGAAGTACTTACATTAAAATTTACCAGAACGCTTTAAATGCTCAAAAAAGTGCAGTGTGCACTTGAAATTTTAAATGCTATGTTTTCTTGTATTTGAAAAGAGCTTTTTATGCTTTTGGCATACACTATTGTCATGTATTTTTTTGTCATTTGTTATTTTTGAATGCTTATTATAACTGGAAAAAAATCCTAGAAATCTGACTAAATGTAAGGTAAAAGCAAATAATGCAATGTTAAAAAGGTACAAATGCACAGAATTTTTCTAATTATAAAGTGTTATAAAAAATTGTATCATCATCAATAAGTTTCGGAGTGAGGCAGGCTCGTCTTTTAAGGAGGTCGGAGGGGAGGGAGATCAATTGGTTTTGAGAAATCAATGTATTAACATATAAGTTGTCTTGGTTTTTGCTGTTTTCGGATGAAATTGTATTGTGTTTGCACCCTTTGCTCCCCCCCCTCCTCCCGGAAAAACTTGAAATGACAAGCCTGGAGTGAAGGAAAAGAGATACTTTTTCAGAAATAAATTCAGAACGTCTTTGACCTTTGATCCTAAAAAAATAGCAATCCTTATATTTTCTGATTTCTGTGTGCCTTCATGTAAGATGGGATGGTGCAAAATATGATAGGCATCCATTCATTGTTTCCACAGAACCCCACCCCCCTATGCCTTGCTAAGATCAGGAGGAGGAAATGGAGACATTGAATGAAGAGTATGCTATTCTAAAATAGATAAATATTGTACTGCTAAATCTATGCTGAGAGGATAAGTGCTGTAGTGGAGCGTGTATGACATATCCTTTCTATGTTTGTTTTAAAATATACTCCCTGATTTTTTGGAATTTTGTGTTATGTGTTCTTTTAATCATTTTTTAAAAAATAATATAAAAATTTTGCACAGCTCTATTTAATAGACACAGGTGGAGATCCAGAGGGACAAGAGGGGACGGGGGCTTATATTTCAAAAAAATTATTAAATACCTCTGTTTCAAAACAAAGATTGTACTTTTACCACACCCTTTCCGAAAATAACCCATTCTTGAACAAGTACCTGGATCTGCTTTTGGATAAATATACCTAAATGTTTGGGCAGTTGTATAATTTTATACTCCTTATTTATTTTTTATTACACATTTTAAGTTTATCGTGTTTTATAGGCATCTCACCATGCTACATGGGATATATTTTTAAAATAAATAAACAAATAACAATTCTTAGTATCTGTTTTTTATGTTATAATCTGTATAACTCACTGTTTTAACCTCTAAAAGTTTCAGCTGATAATCTCTTAGTTTCAATTTATGTACAGTATATCTTTTGCTATTTTTATGAATACAGCACTAGATGCCATTTTAAAGTTTTTTTTTCCAGTTCATTTTCTGTGACAGTGCTATGACATGGGGATAGTTTGCACCATTAGTTTTACATTAAGATAATACTTATTTTTGCATTCTTATAGGTTTCCAAGATACCATCACTTCCTTCCTGAAGGTCAACCCACGAGAAACTGTCCTTTTTTGCGACATCTGTAATTACAGCACAAACAAATCAAGCCACATGAAACGACACATGATTGTGCACTCAGGGGAAAGGCCCTATACTTGTGAAGTATGCAACAAAAGCTTTAACCGAAAGGAAAACTTGAAGACCCACAAGATGATTCATACTGGAGAGCGTCCTTTTGAATGCTCAGTTTGTCTTAAGACTTTTGCTCTAAAGCAAACAATGCAGTTCCATTTCTTGACTCATCTGAAATGAAACAATTAAAATATTCTATAGAAGGATCATTTTGTAAACATTTGAACTTGCATTTTTTTGGGTACTTATCTGTTAGCCGGGGGCTAGTGAAAAATCAAAAATCGCCAATGTCGCCGAACAATGCAAATGACAAATCTGTCAACGAAACTAAAGTACGTTCAATGGTAAACAAATATGATTGTAAGAAATTTAACAGAATTCTATTTTATTTTGGGATGCAGTATTTGGTGATTATTCTCTTTTGCCCGGGTTATAGATATAAGTACCTTTTTATGTTTTTGGTCCCGCTTAAATGAATGGCGTTGGTTCCAAGAAATAGTATTTTAAAAATCAGGGTATTTGATTGAGCGGAGAAATTTACTCTCTATATTTAACATATTTCATGAAGGACAAAAATATTTAACAAGTATTATTTTAAATGAAACACAAGTACAAGCATCTATTCTTTTAAGTTCTTAAACAGACACCGAATTTTGAACAGGAGTAAAGTTATGTAGACACATCAGATTTTTTTCTTATTCAATAGACATGTCATCTTTTACATTTGCTCATGTTAATGGTATTAAAGTAGCACCCTCCTCATTTAAGTAACCTGTTGTAACAAAAATGAAAAGATATGAATAAATTCAAATTTGATTTCACCAAAAATGTGTTTGGTAAAACCCTCCTTGAAACAAATATCTGGTTACAGCCTTGTGCAGAACAATATTGATGCCAAAAAATATGTTAACTCTGAATTTATTTGATTTGTGAATTTTTATTATCTTTATGTTGTCATTTGTATAAAAGCATTAAGTGCATCTGTCAGAAATAAAACAAAATATATTGACTGCTCCAAAATGCGACTATTTGCAGTTTTCCCTTTCGATGTATAAAAAAATATTTTTCTTTTTAGGCTATTACATTGAGGTTTCCCTTCCCAGTAAAAGAAAATAATATGGTTTCGTAAAACTGAAAGTAGCAATAAAAAAAAAAACTTTTAAAAATAGTTTTTATAATACTTTGTCCCCTCCCCCTCTCAATGAAATTTATTTATATATTTATTTAATTTATTATCGTTTTTTAAATTCAAAACAAGTTATGTATTGTATAGTATTGCATTTAGTATATATTATTTAGTATTGTGCTTATTGATCAAAAGGAAGAAAAAGATGTTCACTTCATAAAAACTGCTTCATATATACATTATTAGTTAAATGATGTTGTAATAAATTACTAGTTAATGGTTATTGGTTTCATGATGACATATAGTATAACATATGCTTATAAGGAAACTGACAAAACATATAAGTGCAAATTGCAGAGTTACAGATATAATAGGGAACATTTATCTTTGATGACAGATTAAATAATTTTTTCCTCCTCATGAATGATGTATAAATAGTTAATATTATATTTGTATATTTATATGCTCATACAAACTTTTCTATGAATTGTTATTTGTTGTTGTAATAAATATCTTCCTTAAAAATGAGTAATCTTGTATAGAAAGCAAGTATCTTACACAAAAGAATAAAACTATAATTTTTTTTAAATTTTTATTAGGTGTGCCATTAAATTTTTACTTTAAGTTTGAGAAGTATTACTTTTTAAATGTTATGTTTTCATGTTATTCCAATTTCTCATGTATAATTATCATTTTTTTTTATATTTCAGTTATATTATTCACAATGGCTAGTCACAAGTTTACTTGATTGTTTTTCCTATAAAAGAAATAACTTGCAGAATTTGATCAATTCTAAGGAGAATTTCTATGCATTTGGATTCTTGAGGAGAGAGACAGAAACTTGTACCGTAAAATCCCGAAAGTAACGCCCTCCTTTTCAAAACAAAACAGATACATTTCAGGAGGGGGTTATAATCGAGATTAAAGGTTAAGTATATTTGGGATTAAAGATAACTTTTCATTTAGACAAGAAGGGGGGGGGGGGATACTTTTAGGATTTTACGGTATTTAGAGCATGGGAAATTTACTTCGCATTTTTTCTCTTTCTATTTCTTTTTTTGGCCAAAATTTACAATTGCAAGAGGAATCAAACTTTTAGATGTTATCGAGTATTTTGTGTTCAATTCACAAAACAATCACGTTTTCTCAAATAGTGCAAGTCACATTTTCTCAGTCTGCTCATAGAAAAATAAGTCTTTTACTTCCTCCACCATCCCTTTTTGCAACTAATTGATGCCACTATTGATAATTTAGATACTCAGTTTATTTCACACTTTTAAAATGCAGTGTTTTTCAATGTAATTGAATCTAAAATCTCCTGAAATATGTTATGCTTTGTATGTGACTTTTCTACTACTGTAATTGTGTTCAAAACCTTATACATGTACAGTGAAATCCTGTTTTACAAAGAACTTCTGGGGATTGCAAAGTTTATTCGTTGTGACTGGATTTTTGCTGTAGTGGAATTTAAGTGAAGTAATGGCAGTTAAATAGTGACTGAAAATTTATTTCGCTGAAAGGGATATTTCATTGTATTGGTATTTGATGTAACAGGATTTCACTGCACATACTTATATGCATGTACAGGGCTTGAATTTCTAGTGAAAGGATGTCAGCCTGTCTAATCCGCAAGTATGCAAATATATAGATGTTCAGGCAAAGTGACTGGTTCACTGAAACTTTAGCATGGTATAAACTTGTTTCTACCCCCAAATTAAGCATTTTTGCTACTTTTTTAAAAATGTGCTTGTTATTTATTTATTTATTTTTGCCTTTGCTAGGATAACTGTTGATTAAACTTTAAAGTCATGTCATATATTAATGCATTCTCATCAAAAACTATATGCTTTGTTAATGCTGCCCCATAAATAATAACTCCCATGTCTCTTGCAGTGTTTAAATACAGCACTTCATTTTAGTCATCTTATATCCTGCATTGAATGACGTACTGCAATGCTACCCTTTATACAATGTGATCTAGATTTGCACTTGTCCTTTACTGTCAACAACCTTCACTACTTCGAAAAAAGTCATTCACATATAAGGTTAATAAGTACGCAAAAATACTGGCTTTAAAATGCAACATTGTGCAGCCCCAACTATTATATTAGTCAAAAAGCAGTTGAAAACTTTGTACTAAGAAATGAGTAAAATGGGACAATGTATAAAAAAGTTCAGATGAATATATTTAAAATGCATTAAAAACTCAGCAAACAACTGTTTTGAGGCTATAAAATGCAAGCCTCTTCCTTAGTGCATAAAAACTAAGAATGGTTCACTTGTCCAAAATCAACAGTCAACTGAACAAAGTGAAGTTGTTCACTTGACTGTTGATTTTGGACATGTGAATCATTCTTATTTTCATGCACTGAGGAAGAGGCTTGCATTTTATAGCCTTGAAACAGATGTTTGCCGAGTTTTTAACTCGGTCATGAACAGGGTCTAAGTCATGAACAGGGGCTTTTCTCCAGACAATGGATACATTTAAAATTGGATTAACATTAAAGATGTATCCCTTTCATTATCAGTTTGCAATGTATACAAGATTTAAACATGTCTTTTTCGAACCTGTTTTATTTTGTATCAGCTATAGGTTGTTTTAACGTATTTTTGAAATGTCTCATTCATGAAAAATACTGTATAAATTCTCATCTTCATTTTATTAATGTTTCTCAAATTTATGCAGGATCTCGAATCCAGAATGCCGCATTGATTTCGCAGTTCATTGATCGGAATTCATTACTTTTTTGTTCACGCTGTAATTACTCCACCATTTATCCAGCCCATATGAAAAGACACGAAGTTGTGCACAGCGGAGAAAGACCATTTGTTTGTGATGTTTGCCACAAGGGTTTCACTCAGATGGATAATCTGAAAACCCATCGAAAGATCCATTCTGGAGAGAAGCCATTCAAGTGCAACCTTTGTTCCAAGGCTTTCACCCAGAAACAGTCTTTAAGAATGCATTATGTGACTCACACAAAATAGCTATTTTGTAGTATGAATGAAATACAAAGCATCTTGTATGGGATCAGTGACAATTAATGTATTTATGAAAATTTAAGTTTTATTCTTTTCCTTACTAACCATTAAAATAGACTTTCTAGTAGAAAATCTACTTATTTTTAGTAGAAAATCTTTTAGTAGAATTCTTTTTAGTATTTTTAATCTATTTGCAAAATCACCAAAAATTAATTTTAATTCTGGTTACTTATGTATAATTTTTGCTTAATCTTTATTAATTATCTTAAAGAGATGCAGCATCAAATTAAAAAAAAATCTTTTAACTACTTTTTTATAATCAAAGCTGAAAAGCTCCCATTCACCCCATTTTACAGTATAGGGCCTGCAAAGCAGATCCATGCTGCCCGTTGTTATGCTCAACTTTACAAATCAAAAGCTATCTTCCCATACAACTCATCTTCATTCCATATTAAGAACAATTTTTGCAAATTTGGAACCAAATAGTAAATATAAGTTTCTAAAAAAAACAGATGAAAACTTTACACTAATAAAATATGCATGTTGTAATGATAACTGTTCTTGATATCCCTTTTCAGTGTTTTCTCATTTCATAATTAGGATATATTAATATATATGGGTGATTCTACAAAAATGGGCAAATTTGTGTTCCATACTGATTGCTCTTTTTGTTTTTAATTTAATAAAAGACTATTGTGGGAATATTTTAAGGCATATTTTGTTCTATAATTCTGACTATCAGCAATGTCAATAATTAATTATTATCCGCTTAAAAATAAAATATTACATTGAAATGTCATCCACATGCCCTGTCCCATAGGCGCAATTTTCTCAATCTATGGAATCTAGATTTTTAAAAAAAAAGTGATTTTTTCTCAAGATTTTTTTATTTTTGAATGTGTATGTGGGCAATATGTAAATCACAAAAAAAAGCAAAATAATGTGAAAGTAATGTCTCTAAAAATTAATCTAAACTTTGTCCCAGCGATTATCAGTCATCCACATGTCTGAAAAGTATAGATATTTTTCTCTGAAATGTTTTATTTCAAAATCTGGCAACACATCTTAAAATAAAGCATGGAACTTTGTTATTCCTAGCTGAAGATTAATTTTGCTGTTCTGCAATTACTTTTTGATAAAAAGCAAGCTAAACTCAACTTTCAAGGCAAGTGTTTTTTGTCATTAACATGGCCTACAGAATGCAAGTAAAATGTACATGTAAATAAATTTTGATAATGAATAGTCCCAAAGCTTGCATTTGTTGGTTCTTATTCGGTTAGACCGAAAAATATTCAGAAATGACTTTTTGAGAACACATTACTTGTGTTTTGTCATCCACATGCCCCAATATGAGACACGTGGAAGAATCAAAAGCCAAACTATGACAGTACAATGTTTAAAAATTATGTCTAACAGTTTACAGGTTAAAAAATTTCATTAATATACCTACTGTGTTTGTGTTATTCACATACCCATTGTGTCATCCACATGTCCTTTTTATCATTCACATATGCCTTCGAAAAAATAAAAATCCAAAAATACAATAAAATACAAACATTTAAGCTCTGCTGATATTCTATTTTGATTATGCAACTTGTAAAGTACTTTGCTGATTTTTTTCAGATTTTTAATTTTAAATTAATTTTTTGAAATCTACATGTTAGAAATATTCCTGTATTTGTAGAATCACCCATATATATATACATATATATATATATATTCAACTTATATATGATCTAGCCTGCAAGATTCATCTCAATATGAATTGCGACCCTCATGTATAAAAAGTTTAGTAGCACTGATGTAAAAGGAAATTACTGCTGCTTATTCATCTGACAAAAAACTTCTGAAAATTTTAGGCGGGAAAAAAAGAAAAGAATACACACAAATTATTCATTCACTTGTGGGTTCTCATTCACTGCTCAGATTACCCTACCAAACTTATTTCACATGTTAAAAAATGTTTGTGTGCTTTAATGCGCTACCATTAGGAACGTACGCATATCCTCTTATTTGCATGCATAAAGCAGCACCATGGTTTTCAAGATGATCTTTTTTCATACTTGTAGTGTAAAATTTATTACAAATTTTTCTTGGTTGCCCAAGTTTCCCACAGGAAACCAGCATCCCAGTGATCAGTGCACTTCAGTGCCCTACCTGTGGATACAATACAAATAATTTGGTACATATGAAAAGGCATATGGTAATGTACAACGGTGAAAGGCCGTTTGTTTGTGAATTTTGCTGCAAAAGCTTCACCCGTAAAGAGAACTTGAAACGCACAGAACGCTTCACATCGGAGAGCGTCCGTTTGAGTGCATGTTTTGCCACAAGAGTTTTTCATTTCTCTAAAAAGAACTTTGAGATCCCATTTAAAAACTCATTTAAAAGGATTTTGTCATTGGTTACTTGTCACACTGATCTTGGAAATGTCCCATAGTAAATGTATTTATTCTTTTTTAATGTATTCTTAATACATTACTTCTTATGATATTTAAATATTAAGATTTTTCTTCATTTTATATGCGCATGTATGTTGCTTAAAGTATTATTTTAGTGACATACCCAATCTTTGCATTTCAGTTTACTTAAAAAGTTTTGTGCTTGTTTGATGGGGAAAAATAGTGTTTTCATCATTTGGATTAATTTTTTCACAAGCAATGGTTCCTCTGAAAGTTTTAGTCACATGTTTGCTGTTTATTGCAGTTTGTAACCAGTATGGGTATGATATACTAACTTAATTTACTTAATATATTTATTCACTTGAGCTGACATTGAGTTAGTTTATACATAGTGCTCTTAAACTGGTGATAGAAACATGCATTAGAAAATAACAACACAACTGAGCTGGTAAAAATCATGGTACAGTCCATAGTTAGGACTAATGAGTTGTTATGAGACATACACAAAGAAAATGCATCAATAAAATTTTTTATTTAAATTATCCCAATAATTACTAAAAGCAGGGTTATAACAATTACTCAAAACTAATTGGCAACGGATTTCACGCTATTAATGTATTGCATCCAGTTAGTACCTTGCTTTTAGGTCTTGTGTAGTGATTTTAGATAGGGGAAAGAATGATTCTGAAATTCATTACTTTGTTCCGTGGTAAGTACATTTTCTTTACTTTGACCATCTTATAGAATGCAGGAGGTAATGTATTACATATATATTTTTTATCTAGAGTACAACATTTCATTGAATAAACTAAGGCTAGTTTTTATTCAGTTGATTTTGGATAATCTTGCAAATTTGCTTAATTGTTTTTCATATAGAGCCAATAAATAGAAGTTTATTGAAGGAGCACCCAAAAGATTTGCCATATTATTGTTATTATTAGGTTAACAATGGATGAAGTAAAACTTCAGTAAGCTTTTGGTTTAAAAACCATAAATTTTCACTGGATGAATCAATTTACCTTCTTCCTTAAAAATCTTTTTAAGAGTGATTTAAAAAATCCTGTGCTATTTATTTTGATATAATGATTAATTTAAAACAAAGGTATAGTTGGAAAGCCTTAAAATTCAGTTGCATTTTATTACTTTATTGAGTAACAGTAACTGAAGCAAATGTTGAACAAATTCAATTAAGAAAAAAAGTTTTAAGAAAATACTTTGTTGCAAGACATATACCCCATTGGTATTCTTGATGATCTCTTTATTTACTGCAAACAGTATAGGAAAGGAATCATTATAAGCCCAAATCATTTACATATTTTACATTATATAATCATGTTAATACTTTATTTTCTTAATACTCCGTTTAGAAAAAGCTAGAGTTGGTTTTCTCTGCAAAATTTGCATTAAAAAAATCTCTAATCCAAGTTATGAGATACAAATGACATTGCCTAAAAGACAAATCCAATGCAAATTTTGGTGTATGGGAGATCTGATGCTATCCCAAAATGCTATGTAAGAAATGCTATTTCTTGAATTGCGTATATTTCTGATTAAATAAATGTAAAATTTATTTTTAGATCTTGAAGCATTCAATGACATACCAATGGGGACTGAAGGATTCAATAACACACCGATAAGAACAGGCAAGCTGCTGAAGCTGTACACCTGTGAAACCTGTTCATACACCACCCGTTACAAGCAATCCTTGAACAAGCACAGAGTTGTTCATACGGGGGAAAAACCTCATACATGTGACGTGTGTTACAAGTCGTTCAGCCGAAAAGATAACCTTAAGCAGCATCGGAGGATTCACAGCGGTGAAAGACGTTTCCAGTGCCCTGTTTGTTATAAAAACTTTAATCAGAAGGGCTCCCTTGCAAGCCATTACGCGATACATTTTAGGGAAAATTTATGATTTGTGCCTGTCATGTGAATGTGAAATCACAAAGTGATGCATGTACCCCTAGGTCTATTCCAGGTCCACTAAAGCAAGAAGGGTGTATCTCAAATATCAGCTTTCAATCATGAATATTTTTGTCAATATTTATTTTGTATTTTTAATAATTACATTTTTTAAACTGTAGCAAATTGATACTTTCATTCTTACATAGAAAAGTCCCACATGTTTGTAACCAGAAAAATTTTAATGCCCTTACAAGCATATTTTATGCCTTTCAAAACCGAAAATATGCCTGAAGCATATTTTTACGCTTTGTGATTTATATAAAAAGTAGTTGACTCATGCGAAGCATTCGCATTCAACGGCGCACCCACAGGGGAGCTAAGGGCCTTAAGCCCCACCCAGAAGCTTGGAGATTAACTCCCTTGATAAGACCAAACTACTTGAAATTGTGGTTTTTTTTTTACTTTACCTTTGGAAATTTGCCGAGAGATAGCCCCAAACCTCCTTTTTAATTTCACCAAAAATAACTTCAATTTCTTTCTATAGGACTTTAATTCGAAAATTGATTGAAGGAGGGCCACATAGCCCCTCCCAGAAAACAATTCTCGGTGCGCCACTGTTCGCACTTGACAGCATGAATGCAAAAATCCGTTTTTTTTTTTAAGTAATTCTTTTAAATCGCAGCAAAATTGTAAGTTGCTTAATTGCTTTTCTCTGATAGAGGTGAAAAGATCTTTAAAATGATATATTACTTTTTTAGAACTAGATGAAGTATTACTAAAATTATGGTGTACCGACAAAAAATAAATAAAAAAATAAAATAAAAAAAATTAAAAAAAATAAAAACCCTGACCTTTGAGAAATAATATATATCATAAAGGAATTTTGGATTAGAAGTTTACTAAATAAAAAAACCTATTAAATTACTTTTCTGCTCAGATTTTAACTCATACGCTTCCCAATATAAGCACAACGCTCTACCAACCGCGCCAGTGCATCTTAATTTTTCGGAGCTATTTATTAAAGTAATGTGTCATGAAAACAGTAAAAAACGGTATTCTGCCAAAAAAATAAAAAATAAAAATTAGGCGTGTTTTTTTTTTTTTGTTTTTTGTCAATAGCTGGCACGTTAAGCTTTAAAATGAGGTGTAAATCATGGAATTTGATACAGAAATGAAGAAGATTTAATGTGGTAACAGAAAATAGGCTGGGGAAGTAATATAAGATTTCTCATTGTGGTAAAACGAGGTAAAGGTGGGGGGATTTTAGCTTCTGTAATTGAACATTTGTTTTGTTTTTTTTTGTTTTTTTTAAACAAAATATCAAGCACCATTAGCTACCAGTGTTTTTTGACTCTCTCTGCTCTATAAGAGGATTTTTGCCTCCAACTCGGCTACTTTCGTATTCCATGCTGATGAGTGCATAATAAGCATGAAACTGCAGTCCATGGATCGAAATCGCCGAGTTAGCGGTGTATTGCATGTTCTTGCCTTAGCCCTTGCTTGGGGAGGTTGCTCACTGCTTTATACCCGAGCTCTGCCTTAAAATTTACGAGTTGTACCACACAGTGGCGCAACCAGAACATATTTTTAGGAGGGGGGGGGAGCACTGAAAATTTTTTCCGATTTTATTGGAGGTTCCGGGTCCCCCTCCCCCTCCCTTAATTTTTTTTTTTACGTCCACTCCTGAAACAGTTTTAGACTAGTCTCTGATGATGTTTGGGGAAAGAAAGGTTTCTTGCGACTTACAAGTAAAATTTTAGAAATTGAAGTCTTAAAAGCGCGATTTTAGGTGTTATTTGTTGACGTTAGGGTAAGAGACGGGGCTTAAGGGCAGTCTCCGATTCACTTTTTGAAAATCAGAAAAATCAATCCCTATCCCCAGTAGTTTTCCGAAATTGAAATTCCAAAGACACTACAATATGCAAACTTTGGTAATGTTATGGGAATGAAAGCTCCGATGCTCTCCCCTGGAAACATTTTGAAATAGAAATCCTAAAAAAGAATGTTTTAAAGTGATTGTTATTCAGTGATATTAAGGGTAAAGGTTTAAAAGCTCTCCAACTTTATACTTTTCGAAACATTACCTTTTTCATTTTCGGACTTCATTATGAGAGCAACTACTCATTTGTTTTAAAAAGGATGCATGATAAGTGTATCATTCAACTATCATTTTAAAAACGTAATTTTTGAGTATCTTGTGTGATATTACAGAAAAGGGGCTTGGGGCCTTTTCCCGAAAAAGTTCGGAAATTGAAATCTAACAAGCACTATTGTAGACCATTAACGTTAGGGGCTAGTCAGTTTTTAACATTTGAAGCTCAAAAAAAGCAGTCTTAAACGTTTTTCAAGTTGTTGAAAGCAAGGGCAGATACAGTTTATAGTTTTGGAGAGGAAGGAGCAGATAGAGGATCTGAGGGATTCACAAGTGGAACATTTTCAACATTGTAGTTTTGAAAACGCAGTTTTAGAGTTTTCGAGCATGTTAGGGAGAAGAAAAGCACAAGGGGCTCTGTGGCAATTTTTAGAAATTGAAGTCTTATAAACGTGGTTATAGTTCCTATTTATAGTTAGGGAAACTCACGAGGGTTTGGCAATATCCCCAATCAGAGTTTAAAAAAAATCGAAATTTATCCACCACGCTTTCCACCCTCGCTCTCTACAATTTTTCATAATTGAATATTCAAAAACGCAATAGTGGACAATTTTTGATGATATCTGCAGGGGAATTTAAATTCTCTCCGTTGGAGATTTCTCGAAATAAAAATCCTATGTGTGTGAGTGTGTGAATGAAGTTTTTGTAACTATACACTCTATGGTATGATGAGAATGAGTTCAAAAGCTCTCCCTTTTATTTATTTATTTTTTTAAATTGTAGTTTTTATGATATCAGAGAGAGGGTTGGGAGTCCTCCTTTGAATCCTAAACACTTTAGTTAAGATCATATTTAGGAGCATTAAGGGCACTGCAGTTGGTTCAAAATTAAAGCTCCAAAAATGCAACATTAAACGATTTTCGATTTTTTTTAGGTGTTTGGTGGATCTTCAGTGAAAGTTTTGAGCAATGGGGGAGTTTCCAAAATTTCAAAAGTATTTTTTTCTGAAAGAACATGCTTCAGAACATAGGAATTGACCATTTTTTTAATTTTTTGACACATTTATATATTTTTTATGAATTATTTTAACCGGTGCGCAGATGCTATTCCGAAAAAAAAAAAAAAAATCTGCGCATGACGTCAGTGGTGCACGTACTGTCTGTTTGCGTATTGTGCGCCTGGGAGCCTCGGACGCTTCCATCTGAAAAAGGGGAGATAGGTTAGGAAGCTCATCACCCTATGCCTTCAGCTTTTGTTCGCTTGCTACTTCCTCGTTGCTTTTCCCCCTATTTCGAGAAAGTCCGAAGAGACTTGGCTCGTGCGCAGATGTCTTGGAGGTCGCACGAAAAAATTTTAGACAGTAAGCGCGAAATCTAATTGGTTGTAGTGAACGGGCCCATGTTATTTTTTTATATCATTCTATCAATTTCAGTAACAAAAAGTAGTACTTTTGACTGAAGGAAACTCCCCCATTGAAACCCAAAAA
>JAXGGA010018282.1:0-22419 GCA_038373865.1 Uloborus plumipes
GTTATTTTAGGCATAAAAATAGAAAGAATAATATAAATATGGATGATATATTTATCACAGGATGTACGCTAGAAAAATGTGTAAATAACGACAATTGAAAAGCATTACTCCTAATATAAAAGGTGGGATTATTACTTCATTTCTTATCTACCACATTCTCATTATTAAAGGCATTCATACATGTTTTTTTCTATACGTGTAAGGATTCCATGTGGTTACAGAATTTTCCCTTTCTTTTTCACTGCTCCTTAAAGAGCAGAAAATGGTTCCGAAATGATCACCAACTTTACAAAAATAAATTAAAACACCCTACTTTTTTACGGCTTGATTCTTTGGATGTCAATTATTTAATTTTTAAAATGAACACACACACACACATTAAAGCGTCAAATTTAGCGAATATTTGCTCATACCCCCAATTTTTTCAGCTTTACCTTTATATGCTATCAAATCTTTCCTTAGATGCGCCTCTGTGAACCATTACAATCTAAAATGTCTCTGGATTACTCCAAAAAGAAGGGGGGGGGGGAGAGACATGAGATCAATTTGCTTATAGTAAAAACTGAGGAAATAGCCGTACAATTGCGTTAATTATCAACACATTTTTTTCGTTTAAATTTCTTACTTTTCGCTATTTTTATTCAATCTAGATAGCAAAATAAATGAACCTAAAAATATTTTTTAACTCAAGAAGAAACTACTGAACATCATTCGTGCAGAAGTGTTTAACTGAGAATGTGCTAAGCAATTATACGCCAATCAAATAAGTAACCAATAAAAGTACCCACGAAATAGTTCTAGTACATGAAATAAATAAATTGAAAAGTAATTACTCACATGCTTGTGTCTGAACTAAAAGTTTGAATCGAAAAAAACATCGTTGAGTAATTAGTTGTGTTGTTTTTATCTCGACTTTTCAGCTAACAAAAAAAGCATTTTTCAATGCCGGCGTGAGAAAATAGCAAATTTTGAGAACCAGTTCCAGTTGAATAACCCTCCCCCACAATGGAGTTTTAAGAAATGGCTAATTTCACTGCACGTGGAAGACCAGAGTGGAAAGAACTCGTTATTGTGAGTAGAATTTTAGTTTTTGTTTCGTCTTTAAAATAGCATGTGCAACCAATAAATATTTTGAACTTCTTTCTTACGTAAAACCAACTAATGAAGTCCAGACATCACAAGTTCCATTTTTCTCCAGAATTTATTTCCTACAGGTATACTCAGGCTCCAGTAAAAAGATATTTGGCCTTAGACGAGCACATTTCCCTTTCGGTTGAAAAAGGGGAAGTTCTTACATTGGTGCAAAACCAACAATCGTTATCGACAACTCCCTTTCCTTATTTAAAAAAAAAAAATCATAAAAGGTTAACCAATCAGACGTCCTTTTACTAAAGCCTGACAATAACGTTCCACAGAAAAATGTTATTGTTTATTGAATAATTAGGCAAAAATGTCCAACTAAAAAAAGTTTTAAATGGATGTATATTTGTATATTTGTTTCAAAAACAAATCCAGTTTTCGTCGGATTTTCATCAAACTTGGCACAGAGGTTCCTTGATGCACTAGAATTCACATAGACGAGATTTGGAAACTTTTAAAAAATCCCAAAAGCTCAAAATTCAAATTTTTTGTCTTAAAACGGCCATCTTCTTTCAATTTTAAATGTATAGAGTAATAGAGATAAGAGTTTAAGCATACAAATTGATAAAAGTTAACACATTTTAATATGAGCATTTTCCAACAAAGATTACGATTAATAATGAATTCACCCATTTCATTTTAGCATGAAATAAGTTAAAAACAATTATAATTCATGTTCTAATTATATTGGAATATTGGCACAGGTATTGTATGATGCAGAAAAATTAGAGGCTACCCGGGCAACGACGGGTAATAAGCTTGTTTCCTATAAAGTTTGCTGTTTGAAGGAATGTCAAATGTTTTCATAGAACATTTTTTGCGCCACATTTCACCATAATTCAATTACATAGAAAAAACAAACATCTAGACATGTATTTTGTTCTTCTGCAAGTAAGTGTAACCAAATTCTATTGTATTATTCTCATTTGTGTAACCATTTTCTTTGTTTAATTTAAAAATCGGGTTTGCCGACCAGTGAATGAACACCTCTTATTTTCCCTAAAAAATAAGGTTTTGAAACATTTTTCTTAGATGAATTAGCAGAACTTTTTTTCTACACATTTACCGAAAGAAAATGACTAGAAAATGCTCCATTTGTGCCCTGGTAGGGATGTTCATTCACTGGGTCTGTGTACTTTTTTTAGTTTTAAACCCCCATTAAAAATTTCAACGTTATTCAACAAATAAAAGTCTGAAATCATCAAAATATAATAGTTCACTGAAATCATCAAAATATAATAGTTCAAACTTTTTCGTACTTACCATCAGAACAGCATACTAGTAAATCACCAGGCCACGAATAGCAGAGAGTAAATTGAAAGAATCACTTCATAAAAGTCGTAAGAGACACTTAATAAACATGAGTTTAAGTTTAAATCATGTTTTAAAAAATTAAATGTTTGCGTACCGAAAAGTAAACTAAAAGTACTTTTCGGTATTCAGCTATATCACAAGAAGTTATTCCAAAAAAATACGGTTAAAAGAAAACTAAATGTGTTGCAAATACAGAACTTATCTGAATTCGATACGATAAATATTTCGAAAAAAAAAGTGAAAAAAACCTTGATTAGCTATTAAATGTATACGACAAGAATTTTTTTATACAATGTAAAATTATTGTCAACTTTAAAATATGATTAGAGAATTAAGCACTATATAGCAACACAACTTTTAAGCAACAAGAAAACGATTATTAAAATACTTGACTAAAGAAATATTAAACAAATTTAGCAGTAAAAACGATTTTATTTAGAAACAAATAAATAACTTTCAAAATGAAAATTGGAGATGCATAAATGTTATTTACAAATTCAATCACAAAAAGAACTATTTACAGTAGTAACAGGTTTATTGCAAACAGATCGAATTATTAGTGGCTAAAAATATATTTTGTACTCTTGTTTAATCATGGTATAAAATTTAAATAGTTATCAAAATAGAATAATTATTTTTTTAAATGTATAGCTGCCAGTATGTTTTTAAAAATTTCAAACATTTGTTAAATTTGCCAGCGTGTGCCGGAACTTCCACATACAAAACGTAACATTATTATTAAATTCGCAGTTCTAGAGCAAATAAACCACCTCGCGGCGATTTAAGTATAGTTTTTTTTTTTTTAATTGCGATTTCTAGAATAATTCAGAAAAAAAATTTCCTGAACAGTAAATATTAATCATTATCATAAGAAACAATGTTGTGTAACAAAAAACTAATTTTTAAACACAAAAAGTAAATAAGAAATTTGACTTATTTATCGTACATTGAAGTGCATAATTTACCAATACAGGTGCTTAGTTATAGTTAATATATTAAAAACTTCATGTACAATTATTTTTAAAATAATTTAACCACTAATATTATTTTCAAAAAATGGAATGTTTGCACATTGAAAGAAAATAAATACACAAAACCTTTTTAAATGCACTTGAACATTGCAATGTTGTGTTTACCATTCAATTTAGCTTTTCGAGCCTTTCAGATGTTTTCTATTTTTTCCCCCAACAAAGATTTCCATAAATAATGCACAAATCTGCAAGGAACTAAAATTGAAAGATTAATGAAATCTAGAATGTCTTTCTGTCTGAATGTACAAAACCTTCAAGAGTATGGAAGTGTTTCAAGTTTTGAAGCATAAGGTTTTGTCGGAAAATATATTTTCATAGAAACATCGTACTTTTCAGTAATTTGTGCTCGATAAAAAGTTACTAACATTTTATAAAGATACTTCAGAAATCACTGGAAGATTATAAAACACATTCGTGTGTGGTAAACGATGGCACTTGATACAAAATCTTTGAAAGAACGATCGTCCAAATAAGTCCGAAACTTGTCATTTTCTTTTTCACTTAGATTAGCACTATAAAAATCCGTAAGTCCACTCACTAAAAATGATTTATCACAGCTTTAGAAGGAAAATGCTATGTCAATTCGATTTTTCGGCTTCCACTCGGGGAGGAATGGAACTCGAGAATGAGAATGAATAAATAATAAGTGGAATAAAAAAACACTATTATTCCGTGACATCTTCTTCGCTCTCTTCTAGCACGGGCAATGGCAGTCTGTGGTCGGAAACTTTCTTCCGTCTTTGACTAGCATCTTTGATTTCGCTGAAAGCCCGGAGCCACTGTTCGATCTGCATGTCGGTGGTTCCTTCGATTCCACGGAAGGTGACGGCCACCCCCTCGCAGGACCTCGGGGAAATTCGAAACTCGAAGCCGGGAAGATGCTTCACGCTGCAGGACTTGAGATTCAGGCTGGCCAGTGGTCGGCACGCGGTGACGATGGCACGCACGGGGTACAGAACGGCAAAATGTTCGCTGGAAGTTCTATACACGCGGACGAACACTTTCTGTATCAGATTCGCGCCGCAATTCGGTGCGCTCCGCCTGGAATTCTTGTTGTGAGAGTTCGTCGATGCGAAACTCGATCCCCCGACGATTTCCAAAACTCCAGACATCACTTCGCCCGCTTCCGCACGGGTATCGGCGGGGCTGTCGCTGAAACGTAACAAGGGAGCGGAAGGCATCGTTTGTTCTGAATTCGAATGTTCGGTAATTAACAACGTGACAACCGATTATATCGGTTGAGGCACTCTGGACGTGACTTACTCTGCACGGCTATTCAGGAGATCTGACCTGACAGCGGTCGCTTTTCCCTTTTTATTGCCTTCGTTCGCTGGACAAGCGCCTCGCTTTGAGATATGGCAATACCCGACATGGTTGCCGTTCTGGAGGTGTGACTGCGCCTGCGCCGCGTCTTGCTTGGCGAGCTCTTGGCGATTAGTTTGTTAACGATTTTCTCCGGACTTCTACCGGCAAGATAATTAAATGCGTAAACACAATTTTGATGCGAGAAAAAATATATTTTCTCTCGTTTTCAAACAGGAAAAACACCACCCATTTTTTTTATAAAATTATCTTTCTTTTTGTCTTCTTCATTTCTTTAAATTTATTTTAATTTCATGCAATTCAAAACCGAAAGTAATTGTGTTTTCGTTCGTTTTTATATCACATGTTGAAGGGAGCTGCTTCACTAAATAACTGTGAAATATTTTAGAATAATTTAAGCTTCACTCCCGCACTTTTTGGTGCAAGCAATATAGAGAGATCATTGTGCAGACGTTTTAATTACGGAGTTGAAAAATTTGCTGTCTTTGAATTCTGTTTTGAAATTCAATTCAAATATCATTTTAGAAAAATTACATTATGATTAAAAATTTTAAAAGTAAGTTTTTTTCTCTTTTTAATTTCACGTTTAAAATTTTTGAAAACAAAATGGAACACATATCCAACAGTATTTTCTGTGAGATCATGTTTTAAAATTTTTTGTAAAAATATAGTTTTGATTTTATATATATTTTTAATGTAACACCAAGCTAGTTGCAATACAAATTCCTTTTTTTCCCCAGAAATAACTTAAATAGTTTAATATTTAAAATCGACTTATTTGACAGTTTTTCTTTCAAGATTTTTTGTTTTGTTGTTAGCTGGAACTTTTATTGGATTTTTCTACGAATGCTTTTTTTTTCTTTTTTTTTTTTGGTTCGTCCACAAATAATGTTGCGCTTTGACGGGGTGCGGGGGTTCGTGTAGATGTGACAGTTTGTGACAAGGGAAAAGAAGAGAGCAACAAGAAGTGTGATATCAGGGATTTCTTTTATTACTATATGTTACTAAAAATAGCGTGACATGTAATAGGACATAGGAGGGCGAAAGGTGAAGTTTGACATTTAGTGACGGGGGGGGGGCTATATTGACATCAGTTACAACCATTACCAATCGTTCTTCAAGTTCTTATATCCAGTGTCAACGAAAAAAAAAAAATGGGGCAATTTCTGAGGGGCGGCAAATTGAACCTATTTCTTTCTTTCTTTTTTTTTTTTTTTTTTTTGTTGAAACTATATAAAACTTGAAAGAAGATAGTTAAGGGCGACAGTTTCAAGTTTTTGCCCTGATTCGGAAACATCGTAGAACCGTCACTGGTAACGTTGTGAATATAAATAAAAACATTTTCATGCTTGATAAAACGATGCTATTAACGTTTTTTGTTCTGCTGTTTCAAAACGTGCAAACAAGGTTTTGGAAGAAGAAACAAAAGAAGAAAGAAAAAAACAATGTCTATTTTAAAATTTCTGAAATAGAATTTTCGGAAACACATTTTTAAAAAATGCTGAAAATCTTGTTCAGTATCTGTAAGCGTATCATTTGATGGAATTAACTGCATCAGTGTTAAATCCTGTTTGCGCAATTTTAATTTAAAACGATGAAATTTAGATTACTCAGAAAAGAAACAGGAACACAATGTTCTTGGAGCACAAATAATGTTTTGCGCAACCGTTTCATATCATTTCTGGTAAAACGTTTTGAATTTATCTCTGTTGCATAACATCATAACATTGTGATGTCAGAAACATTTTCTGATGCGAGGGAAAATGTGGAGTGAGAATGGTGTATGTCAAAGATTCCCAAAGTCCAGACCTCCACGGACCAACTCCTGAAAATCACTAGCTTTGCGCCCCCCCCCCCCCCCATCCGAGCCAAAAAAAAAAAATCTGGATTTGAGACATTTAATTTTTTTTCCAATATGTTTTTACGTTCTTTTTTTCAATATGTTTTTACGTTTTTTTTTCTAATATGTTTTTACGTTTTTTTTTTTCCAATATGTTTTTACGTTTTTTTTTCCAATATGTTTTTACGTTTTTTTTCCAATATGTTTTTACGTTTTTTTTCTTTACATGTCTTGATTCATTGTTCTGTACATTTTTTTTTTTTTTTTTGAGCTCTTGTCTAGTCAGAATTCACCTGAATCGCTACATAGATGTTGTTACAGTGCGTCCCAAAAGTTTAGAGACAACAAGGTTTCCAAGTTTTACGTGAGAAAAAAAGAAACAACGATTTCAACACAACTTAGAATCATGAAAAATATCCATACAATAATAATATTTTTTATTAATTTAATTATACAATTACAGATTTTGTGATAATAATTAAAACTCAAATTTTACTGTCCCAAAAATTTATAGACAGCTCATTATATTAGTTTTAACATTCAAATTTTTAAGCCGTCTTTTCTAATAACTTCAAAAACACGATCAGGCATACTTAAAACAAGATTTTGAAGAACTTCTGGCTTTAATGAAAACCAACTACGTTCAATTTGCAGCCTAAGATCTTGAACTGTTGTAAACTGTCTTCCATTAGCATATACATCTCTCGCTAGTAATCCCCAGAGGTTTTCTATTGGGTTTAGGTCAGGACTCGGGCTGGCCATTCCATAACAGTTACTTGGTTTTGTCTAAAACATTGTATTGTTGAATTAAACGTGTGAATGAAGCAATTGTTTTGCTGGAATAAACATTCGTCCCTACCTAGCAACTTTCCAAATGGCAATAACTGTACATTAAGAGTTCTCTGATAGTCTTCGGAGCATTGGCGACCTTTCAAAAAAGCAATATCGGTTGTTCTATTGAAAAAAATGCTCCCCACAACATGAGTGAACCTTCTCCTTGTTGCCTGATGAAAAAGGTTCGGGGTTCTTTGCAATATCGTACTAGTAATGTGCCTAACCATCCGGGCCACCTAAATTGAACTTTTTTTCATCACTAAAAATAACACTTAACCATTCATTTGTCCAATTCATATGATTACGAGCCCACTGAACACGAGCGTTTTTATGCCGACTTGTTAACATCGACGAACGACGTAATTTGCGATATTCAAGAAATGTACTTGCCTGTAGCCATCGATGTACTGTTGATTTTGACACTGAAAAGTTTACCCTTTCACAAACGGACCGTGTTGACAGATTCTGGGTCGAAACTAATTTCAAAATCTCTCTGTCTTGCCGCTTAGTTGTTCTCTTTGGTCATCCAGGATGAAATTTTGTTTCAAAACTATTACCTTTTGACAAGATTTGATAAATACCAGCCCTACTGCATCCAAATTTAAGAGCAATGTCCACTACTTTCCAACCATGAGCTTTCAAACGATAGATTTTCAAAATTTCTGTTTTAGAAAACTGCACATAGCGGGGCATCTTGACCAATCTTTAGAAACGGAAACGTTTTTATCTCGGAAAATTTGTGCGTCACAAGTAAATGACCTTGTAATATGCAAATTTTGAATACCAATACTTAAATCAGCTTTTAATAACGATTGTTTATATACTTTTGGGACAGCATTTTTTCGTTTATATTTTTTAAAAATAAATATATGATCAGTAAGAGTTGCTTAAGTGTTTTAATATTTTTTTGAAGTCATTAAATATTTGCACAAATAATTTCGTCTCGCTTATTCGTTTAATTAGCTTGTGGTGTCAAAAACGTGGTTGTCTATAAACTTTTGGGACGCACTGTATGTCTATGTTTTAACTTCTTAACCCTACACTGCATGATTTTTTGTTCTTTGAAAGACATATATATGTTTTTTAGTGTAAGAAGAAAACATTGGAACACATTCAAAAAAAAAAAAAAAAAAATAATTTTGAGGATAGTTGTTTATATTTGCTTTAAAGATACCTAATACTTGCTTTTTATGCTTGAGTTGCCCTATGCATGGTCATAAGGAAAAATAGTCCATGTATCCAATTGGCAACGCTATGCAGTGTAGTGTTAAGACTTCAAGGTTACTGTGTATGACAAACATTCAACTATAAATGACATACTGTCGGCCCGCTTAAACGAATTATGTCGGTTCCGAAAAATATTATTCGATTGGGCGGGTTATTTGATTAAACGGGAATCATTAACATTGCTTCAACGGCACGGGAAATATTCGGTTCCGAGATATTTTATTCGCATAAGCGGGGTATTCGTCAGGCCCGTCATTTAGGGGGGCAGGAGGGGGTCAATTGCCCCCCCCCTGACTTTGAGAAATTAATGTATTTACCTATAAGTGGGCGTGGCTTATGAAGTTTTCCGATGAAATTGCATTGTGTTTGGACCCTTTGCCCCCCCCCCCCCGGAAAAACTTGAAATGACGTGCCTGGTATTCGTTTATCCGTTACCCGATTAAGCGGGGACGACAGTAATGTTGAAAATAAAAGGAGGGAGGGGGGTATGCCTACTTTAGGGGCACTCTGTACATGGTCTCTTAGAAACGTATCCTACCTTTCATCGAGAGCCGTGTGACTCTCTCTTTTAAAATTTATCCTTGCAAATATTTGTTTATAAAACATATTTTGTGTGCTCTGCCGTCATAAGAAAAAAAAAACTGTCACCAAGGAGGAAAAAATTTGGGAGAAAAACTAGAAGACATAAATTTTTAACCTTCATAAATGCTATTGCATTAAAAAAAATATATTTTTTAGCTCGTGAATAGAATCCTACCACCATCAAATTTAAATTTCGGAGTAACAATATCTTTGAACGAAAAACAAAGAATCTGTAAAAATGAATTCTAGCAAAATTTAGATTTGGGGCGCTTCCTTATTTCTTTAATAAATTCCATTATTCATCCCTCATTTTAAAGCTTATCGTGCTAGATACTACGAACAATAGACCCACGGTCTAAAAATTGTTTCTTTTGTCAAAAGAAAAAGTTTGTATTCGTTTTTTATTACACATTACTTCTATGAATAGTATCTGAAAATGAAGACGCATTGGAGCGGTCGGACAGGGCGTCGTGCTTATGATGTGGAAGGCATGAGATCCACCTCCTTTATTTCTTTAGCAGAATTGTAATCCAATACTCCATTATCACATGTGTGGGGGATCGCCATAAGTTTAGTAATACTTCATCAAACTTCAAAAGGAAAACATCATTTAAAAGATTTTTCACCGCTTTCAGCGAAAGTAAAAACAACTCACTTTTTGCTATTATTAAAAAAATTACTTTGGAAAACGGTTTTTTGCATTCCTTATGTCAAGTGCAAATGCTTTGGTCAGCTAGTGGAAATTTCATAACATTTAAATCAAGACTTCATATTCCTGCAAACTCGTGAAAAAACATTAATTTGTTGAGTTTTCCCGGAAGCTATATTAAAAAAAATTGAATTTTAGCTATCTACTTATAAAATTCACCTCACTATTACATAACACATTTTTTCTTTTCCCCTTCCACACACGTCTTATATCCCTCGAGCGAACTTAATGCACAAACAAAACGAAACTAATTTAGAAAAGCACCGAAATTAATTGCTTTTTTTTTTCTAGTGACTAAGCTGTGATTACGAAACGTTGAATCTGTCAAAAACAGATTCACGTTTTTATCTCTCTTCGGGAAAAAGTTTTCTTTCTTCCTGATAGCGATTTTTTGCTTTTACACGAGATTTAACCCATTAATGCTTAGCGTCCCTTTTTAGGGACGGTCCAAAAAATGTATCTGAATTTTTCCAAAAATAAAATTTCAACCAGATAATAGTGTTGAATTATTACTTTGGTATTGTTTCAATTCATTATTAACAGATTGCAGCACATAACCATGGTTAAGTGTGTTCTGTAGCCGTTTTATTATGATCTTTATCGAGAATTACATCGTTCACAATCTCAAGAACAAAAAGCTTCCCAGTTTATGTTAATTACTGCTTTTATTTCTTTTTATAAAATGTCTTTTTAAAAATTATATCATAGGGCAAAAAAAAAAATTTAGTAAAAAAAGTATGTACCCTCTGGTGCCTAGCGCCCCTTTTTCGTACGATTTTTCTTTTTTTAATAAAAACATTATTCTTTACATGATGTTTTTTAAATTGTTTTTCTTGTCCATTAAACACTATTTGTAACCAGTAAACAAAATATATTTGAAAAAAAAAAAAAGTCAGGCATTAATGGGTTAAATTCCAAGATAGGACAAAAGTCGCCAGTAATGGTGATAAAACATGCGCCTGGCATTCTTTCTCCGGATCCCTCTACGTCACTGCCTCTTGACGTGGGTTTTCCGCTTCGCTGTGACGTACGTCTTTTGGAGTTCGGAAGAGCAGCTTGGGACTTTGAAGCATGTGGAAATCCTGGTCATCATGCGTACTTTTCCGAAAAGTGGAATCTTGGAAAATTAGATTCTAAGCTGCTTTTGTTGAGATAACTGTTATCTTTTGTTTATGACGGCTTTTTTCACGCTAGTTTCATGTTACGATATTTGACTTATGTCAAATGGACGTGTTTATCAGAACATGAAGCGTATAGAAGAGGAATTTTCTAAAATAAGAACTCCTTGCACATCGTTTTCTTTGTTTCTTTTTTTTTTTTCTCCTTCATATTTTGAGAAGTATTACAGTGGGAAGCAGGTGTTCTTGTTTGAATTCTAATTTCGGTTTTATTTTTATTTACGACAGTGAAATTGCATCACCTATGATAAAAATTGACAATGGCAGTGATTGATACTGCTATTTCAAAATAACACAGTATAAATGAAGGAAGGGGGGGGGACAAAATAAAAGTACTGTCGGCACCGTTTAAACGAATACTATCGGTTTCAAGAAATATTATTCGATTCGCGGGGTATTTGTTTAAGCGGGGATCTTTAACATTGCGTCAATGGCATGGGGAAATATTCGGTTCCGGGATGTTTTATTCATATTAGCGAGGTATTCGTTTACCCGTAACCCGATTAAACGGGGACGACGGTATTAAAAATTCTTTTTAATGAAATAATGGAAATGAAGAGTGAAAATAAGTCTCACCTGCGGTAAAAGAGAAGACATCAAAAGCAAAAGAAATCATAAATAAATTAAATTGTACAAAAAGAATGACAGTCAATGCGAGTATGAGTTTGAAATGCACCAATTGTTATTGGTACACTAGGTGGCCAAAAGTATCCGGACACTTTCAAAAATTTACATTTTTAGATATAACTCGAGAAATAAGTGATCAATTGTTCTTTAACTTTAGTCATACAAAATATATTCTTCACCGAACATTTCCAAGTTGAAATTAAATTACCCTTGCATTTGGAGGACGATAAAAAGGGGGGTCGAAAGAAAAACCGCTTTTTGACCATAACTCTTTGAAAATAGCTCGGAATAAGCTATGCATTTCAGTAATTAGTTAGCATACTATGTATAATTACTGTACAAATTCAAATGAACGTACCACTCTTACTTCCGAAGATATGAAACATTTTTTAAAAAACGGCAATTTTATTTGAAGGGTTTTTGCTCATAACACGCAGAGTTTTTGATCAAACCTTATCAAAACTTCAGGAAAGATGACAAAATACAAGAGAAAGAACATACTAAAACGGTTTTTAAAAATATTAAAAATCCGATGAGATATGAACGTTAAAAGGAAATAATTTTGCACGGCGCATGCGCGAAAGACAGAAATTTATAACTACAAAAATATTGTAGCCTGGTGTATACTGCATCTTATAAAAAAAGTTCCAGTTGAATATCGTAAAAATTGAAAAAGATATCAGCGATCTAGTGAGCTGTAATTCATTCATTTGCAGTCAATTCATAAATGGAGAGGGGTTGTTCACAAATAGTGTGGGGACAATCGAGCATATTTTTCAATGTTAAATTGTATACTGTTTAAAAATTTATATTTGGCATAGAAGTCACATTTCGCCCATTCGGCCAAAAAGACCTTATAAGTAGGTGGCCAAAAGTATACGGAGACCCCCTGAAACGTTGATTTTGAACGATGACGAAATAACCTTTATTTTAAAAATAGCTCTTTGTGGACAGACCCTCACTATGTATGTATTGTCTGCGAATGAATGAAATACAGCTCACTAGATCGCTGATATCTTTTTCAATTTTCATGATATTCAACTGGAACTTTTTTTATAAGATGCAGTATATACCAGGCTACAATATTTTTGTAGTTATAAATTTCTGTCGTTCGCGCATGCGCCGTGAAATTTTTTTTCCTTTTAACGTTCATATCTCATCGGATTTTTAATATTTTTAAAAACCGTTTTAGTATGTTCTTTCTCTTGTATTTTGTCATCTTTCCTGAAGTTTTGATAAGGTTTGATCAAAAACTCTGCGTGTTATGAGCAAAAACCCTTCAAATAAAATTGCCGTTTTTTAAAAAATGTTTCATATCTTCGGAAGTAAGAGTGGTGCGTTCATTTGAATTTGTATAGTAATTATACATAGTATGCTAATTAATTACTGAAATGCATAGCTTATTCCGAGCTATTTTCAAAGAGTTATGGTCAAAAAGCGGTTATTCTTTCGACCCCCCTTCTTATCGTCCCCAAATGCAAGGGTAATTTAATTTCAACTTGGAAATGTTCGGTGAAGCCTATATTTTGTATGACTAAAGTTAAAGAACAATTGATCACTTATTTCTCCAGCTATATGTAAAAATGCGAATTTTTGAAACTGTCCGGATACTTTTGGCCACCTAGTGTATGTCTGCTTGGGATACTCCTTCTACTCCTGAATACTTTTTACGGAGCTATGCGAACTTTTTCTTCTTGATATTAACCCATTTATGGACAAGTTTTTTTAACAGTTCTTTTCAATTTTAATCTGCTTAAAACTCTTACTTAGAATGGTTTACATACATTTTAGGCCCAAAATAGTTTGCAGTTGCCATATTTATTAAGTTATTCAGCGTCCTGTTTATGGGATATTTTGCAGATATGTGAGCAAAATACGACCTTACTTGACTTTACTTTTGCAAAGTAACATTACAGAAGGCATCTGTGATCAATTTTAAGCAAATCATTTTAAAATAGTTTAATTTTATGAAAAATAAGTTCGCAAAAAAAACTTACTTTCTGTGGCTACCCATGCTGGATCGTTGTTTGACTGATTTGTCTGAAAATAGCTGTCAATAAATAAACTCTGATGTCCAACTAGTGGCTCTAACTGGTTTTCTCAAGAAGAAGGACTATTTAACTTGTGAAAAACAGCTTTAGTAAAATGATATACCCATTACAGGTTTTTGTATGCAGTAACTAACAAGCGTCCTGTTTTTAGGACACTGGGCATAAATGGGTTAAGCAGCTTTTTTTTATTTTTTTAAATGGATAGATAGGAAAAAACTGTATTGTTGGAATTATTTTTGAGTCGAATACTTGAGATTTCTCCGTTCCTTCTTTAAACAGTTTGCTACATAAGCCCATTAACCACACTGCAAAATATCAACTGTTGTTTTTACAGTATAATACTGGAAACCGAGGTTCCAATTTAAAACTGTAAAGGGTCATTCCATAGTGACTAACGTAATATTCAGAGTTGATTTTGTAACTGTTTTTACTTGTAAATTAAAGGATAAAAAATATTTTTAGGTATGCTGGTGGATTTACAATGTACATGGTATCTATTCTATGTATCATTTCTGCTAAGAATTTAAAACAAAATTACTGACAGTAGATACTTTTTCAACCAAAATAGCAGTGTGACTAACGTAACATTTTTGCAACCCTGAAAATGAATGCTCATATTGTGAGGCAAAACTTTCTCAAAGTTAAGCAAGTGTTTAAAACTGAATGATATATTTGAAAAATGTGTAAAGTTGGCTTTTAAAAACATAAAACATATTTCTGAAAGCTTAATTTTTTTTAGTCTTGAGTGTCACTTTTACTCAAGATGGAGTGTGACTAACGTAAAGTGACTAACGTAACCATCGAATAACAAGCAGTAGACACCATTACAAACTATTTATTATGGCAAATATCAGTGATAATTACAATACTTTTTAAATTTTTTTTAACTTCCTATGTTGTATGATGTTTATCTATTTCGTTATTTATGTATTTTTTATATTTTTTTCACTTCGGTATTTTTTTTTTCCTCGGCTGGGGTTGACATTTCTATGGAATGACCCTAAAATGCACACTAGTAAACTGCAAAGATAGCAATTTTACCGTTTCTTACTGTAAGGTTAGAAATTTTATAGTTTATTGCCGTAAAACTTAGCCGTATTATACTGTGAAAACAACAGTATAATACTGGCAGCAGAGGTTCCAGTTCAAAACTGTAAAATGCACGGTAATGAACTGTGAAATTAACAATTTTACAATTTATTGCTGTAAAATTAGAAAGTTTACATTCTAGTTCTATTAAGTTATCAGTTTTACAGTTTATTAGTGCAAAATTACAAATTTATACAGTTTATTACTACAAAATTAGCTGTATTATACTGTAAAAACAACATTCATTTTTTACAGTGCAGTAAATACCAGTTAAATATTGATACTCTTTCAAGGACAAGAACCTCTTAACGAATCGTCTGTTATCTCTGAGTAAAAGCACTACAACTTTCACTTCTTAAAAATGAAAGATAGGTATTTTTAAAAATTTCCTAATGACGCACTTTAGCGAAAATGTGGAACATTCCAAATCAGTAGCATTTTAGTGCAGTTTCAGTAAATAAATATTTGAAGCTGCCGTTTAATGTTCTACATAAATACATTCTGGATAATATTTAAAATGGTTTTTCACCGCAATAAACAAAGTAACTGGAGAGCGAAACGTTCGTAAACATGAATGGAAAAAATAACTTACCACTTGTTGATAAACTGCAATAGAAGGGCTTGCTGCAAAAAGGAGGTAGCTTCAAATTTCAATTGGTTCGCATTAAAGCTTGTAAAAAGTAATCAAATTTTTAAATTTTTTTTTATGACTCCTCATGTAATAACTGTACTGATAATCATACAAGGGAAGTTATTAAACCATAAAAAGAAAATAAATAAATGTTTTTACTTCTAATGCAAACCTTCTGAAAAGTTTGAAGTTGGAGCTACCTCCATTTTGCAGCAAGTCCTTCAATTGCAAACCACCGTTTTACAGGTTATATTTATCACCATTGCGATGGATTTTTACGAAATCTAATGAAGATGCGGACCATAAACAATCCGTATTTTGAATTCTTCATTTACACTTAGCCGGGAAAAAAATTGACTCAATCTGTAATTGAAGGACTTGGGACATGAAAGGGGTTATGTGACAAAACAGAAATTACGAGTAATTAAAGTTCAAAGTTTTATTGTCGCAGTTGTTGCAGCTTTTTTGTTTTCTGGTTTTGTTGTTAGTGTACGTATGAAATTGGAACGCTTAATCGGGTAACTAATGACAACTGCTTTTTCATGTACCAAGTTTTATTTGCTCACCTGTATCCATTGCTTACTATTGTCCAGAATATTTATTTTTCAAAATTATTATTTCATCTTTATTTAACAACAATGCAACAAACATCTAACCAGGAGAACAGTGAGGTAGATAATGTTTTTTTCTTCTTTTTTTCTGGTTTCTTAAAATATGTTCAAAAACTACTAAGTCAAAGCAACTGCATTTTAAACTATGACAAAGGAATGAAAATAGGTATTTTTAATTTATTTGTCTGGTTTTTATTTACTTTTACGAGAAAACTGCATTAAAAAAATATTTTTTTTTAATTAAAAATTTTCAAAAATTTTGTCGCTTTAATCACGCAAATTGAGAGAAGTTGTGGCATCTGTCAAAGCTCCAAGGAATTCTAAGGTTCTGCGAGAGCTAGGCTGAAGCCCTCTGCGTTAAAAGCGAAAAGATTAGTTCCGAGCACGAAGCATATACTGTCGTCCCCGCTTAATCGGGTAACGGATAAACGAATACTCCGCTTAATCGGATAACGGATAAACGAATACCCCGCTTATACGAATAAAATATCTCGGAACCGATTCCATAGACTTAATGTTAAAGATCCCCGCGTAATCCAATACTCCGTTTAATCGAATAATATTTCTTGGAACCGACAGTATTCGTTTAACCGGGGGCGACAGTACCTTCTTTTATACTTTCAATCAGGGCCGCATTTAAGGGGTGGGTTTTTAGGGTTCAAATCCTTTCCGAAATTTTACAAAACTATTACAAAAATGCTTTTCATAGCTTCTTACTGAAAAAAAAATTGTTATTGCTATTTTATTTTAATTTTCTTATTTACTTTGAAACTGCATTTGAAGAATAAAATTATTATTATTGAATAATTGTACAAATTAAGTATTTTTCTGCACTATTTATTACTTCCTATTACATAGTAAAGGAAGAATTGTGATTGCGAAAAGAATTCACTCGAATTTGGGTCTAATTTTTAATTTTGCTCACCTCCGAATGAGTGTTGAGTCGTTTTTTCGACCTGCCAGCACGTGCATATGTAAATACCAACATATAACCAGCCGAAAAATTCTTTTCAACCACCCCCGAGTTAATTACGACGAGTTTTCTCGTGACGTCTGTATGTACGTATGTATGTGCGTATATATGTATGTATGTTGTACAACTCAAAAACTATATGCCGTAGAAGCTTCTAGTTTGGTATGTAGGCTCTGAGGGTGGTCTAGTTTTGCACCTCCCCTTTTGGGTGCATTTGACTGTTCCCAAGGGGGTGTTTTACCTCTTTTTTGGGGGTAAATCAGTGTTAATTTCAATGCAGACTGAAGTGATAAGAATTGGCGTGACCACTTGGCGATATATCGCCAAGCTTTTGGTCGCCAAGTGTTTGTCGCCAACTTGGCGACATATCACCAAGTTGGAGAAAAATTTGGCGAAAAAATGATTTTTTTCAAATTTGGATTCAATTTGGCGTTATTGGCGATATTTTGCGAAAAATTCACTGAATCATGTTAAAATCGGTGATATTTAGAAAATGAATCACTGTAAAACATTATTTTGCATTGATTGGTGATAAAATGGGGGTGTAAATGTTTGAATTGTTATCTTGCTCACTATAAGGCACTATTTTAACACTTAAGGCATCTTTTATGGAATTTAAACGTAAAAGGAAGTACTGTCTGTTTGCGTTTAGTGCGCCTGGTAGCCACGGACGCTTCCATCTGAAAACGGGGTGATAGGTTTAGGATGCGCACTACCCGATGCTATCAGCTTTTGTTCGCTTTCTACTTCCTCGTTGCTTTTCCCCCCTATTTCGAGAAAGTCCGAAGAGAGTTCGCGCGTGCGCAGATACAGCCTAGGTCGCACGAAAAAATTTTAGACAGTAGTTGGGTTCCATACCAGATTTTAAGACCTAATTGTGCAAATTAAGTGTTTTTTCTGCAGTATTTATTTTTATTGTATTGCAAACATAATTTCTTAACAATACACCTTTCTCTTCGAATTTTTAATACCACTGAAAAAAAAACAAAAACACCAACATTCTTCAAATTTTTAAGTTTCAAAGTCTATGTAACACATCTTATAAGTGCTGTAGGATAGAAATTTCAAAGTACTCCTTTAAAAGCGCATATATAAGAAACTCATCTATACTTTTTTCCCCTTCATTGAAAAGGTGAGTCATACATTTTTCATGTTGATGTCCTTTTAACATCTATTGTAACAAAAATCAACAGAATACAGAACATGACATCAAATTTTATTGACTTCATAGATTTCACGAGAAATAGGTTTTGTAAAACCCTCCCCGAAACTTAGGTCTGGTTACGGCCCTGCTTTCAATAAATTACATAAATCGAATTGTAGTAATGTAAAATTTTGCTGCATTAAATCATGGCAGTGAGTGCAGACATTCTTTGTCAAGTTATTAAAATTTAAGATGTGATAAACGTTAGAATAATTATTGTAACAAACCTTTTTGAGCAACTGAGAGTGCTTATCATAATTTCATCGTATATTGCTTTTCATATCTCAAATATATAAATATATAACGTACATTGTTTTTTATATCGCAAATACAACCGAGAGATTAAAGTTATTCAATTTAAAAAATAAATTAATGAAAATACTTTATTGCTCCTTTTACTTATTTATTACTAAACATTTTTGATAAATCTTTTTGCATTTTATTGTTGATTCTTTTTTAGTGTGCTACGGGGTTTAAAAGATTTGTCTTCCAAAAAGTTACCAACGCATCAAATGCGCTACCTGAAAAGCCACAATTGAAGGTCACTGGAAGTTACTAAGAACTCCCAAAAAATTTGTTATTCGGAAGATTCGCATTAAAAAAAAAAAAAAAGATGCCTGCTGTCTCTTTTCATTATATGTAGGTTTGTGCAGGGGTGCCCATTCACCCCAAGCTCAATGGCGTAATTCCCCCCCCCCGCCACCCCCCAAACATGACCCTCTTGTGTTTTTTTTTATTTTTACCTTTGTATTTAATTTTATTTATTTTTTTAAATAATATTTATTTATTTTTTTAAATTATAATTATTATTTTTTTCAACATTAACATTGTTAAAAAAAAAGAACGCGTGTGAATAAAAACAAAATTAATGCCCAAAATAAAACAATAATAAACAACGAAAAACGTGCTCTGCAATTGAAATCCATTTGCTAATCTCTTTTAACGAAAAATCGGAGCAACAATTCATATATCCCCGTCTGGCTCTTCGTGGAAACAGGATACCGAAATGGTGCATCTATTGCATCATTAGTGGGTATTAGCGTCCGCAGCAGCATTTGCGCAATTGTTATGAAAAAGAGAGAATTCGTCTCTTTTGCTAAGAAAAACATCGTTTTGTTAAATTTTCTTTTTTAAAACATCGGTTGAGCTCACGTTAATAGAATTTTCAGCAGAAGTACATGTTTCGAAGAATATTCGGAGAGCTTTGAAATGGGGATGATGTGTAGTGGGAAAAAGAAATGTACGATTTAAAATTACAAAAATCTGTCAAACTGTTTAAAAGTTTAAACTGGGTATGCACGGATAATCAATTTGTCCTATTACCGATTATCGATTAATCGGTTGTTGATAATCTGCCGATTAATCTGCTGAGTTGATTAATGATAAGGATGATTGTTTTATAATACTTCCAATTTTACCATCACTTCTTTTTCTCTCTTGTACAACTCTGAGTTTGGAAATAGTAAATAATTTATTTCCGATAGAATAATTTTTTCCCATTTTCCTATTTTCACAAAATAATTTCAATATTTCATCAAATGTCTTAGAACCAATTTCATATGATTGCCAGTAATATTACATTAACACATTGTTATTCATGTTAATTGGACATAAAAATTCCAAAAAAGGGGAGAGGGAGTTTGTGGTAAGCACTCCAATTTAGAGTATTCTATTAAATAAATAGATAACAGCATACTAAAAATTGGATCAACACCTGTCTGAGATGCATGTGCTCTAGAGAAAAAAAAATTCTACAGCGTATTAACCCATTTATGCCCAGTGGCATAAAAACGGGACGCTAGTTAGTTACTGCATACGAAAACCTGTGATGGGAATATCATTTTATTAAAGCTGTTTTTCACAAGTTAAATAGTCCAGTAGTTTTCACAAGTTAAATATTTTTGAAAAAACCAGTTAGAGCCGCTATTTGGACATCAGAGTTTAGTTATTGACAGCTATCTTCAGACAAATCAGTCAAGCAACGATCTAGCATGGGTAGCCACAGAAAGTAAGTATTTTTTTTTTTGAGAACTTATTTTTCAGAAACTTAAACTATTTTAAAATGATTTGCTTAAAATTGATTACAGATGCCTTCTGTAATGTTACTTTGCAAAAGTAAAGTCAAGTAAGGTCGTATTTTGCTCACCTATCTACAAAATATCCCATAAACAGGACGTTGAATAACTTAATAAATATGGCAACGGCGAACTATTTTTAGCCTAAAATGTGTGTAAATCATTCCAAGTAAGAGTTTTAGACAGATAAAAATTGAAAAAAATTGTTAAAAAAAACTTGGGCATAATTGGGTTAAGACGATTTCTCTGTAATTTTTGTAAGTTTCAATGTAGTTACAGGAATAGTTCAGCATATGGCTATTTTTTTTTTTGTTTGCTCATTCTTTGGGGGAAAAGTCATTGAGAAAATACTGAACATTCAAAGTACAATAAAAAATATATAATTGTAAAAGCTTGTAATAAGTACAAACTACTTATTCTAAATATTGGTATTGATTTGCTCTAGCATAAAATGTCGAACTGTAAAGTCTGAGCTTTTAGGGCGCTTTTCCACTTGACGACATGACAACGACGAATATCGGATGGTAATACCTCAACGATAAGTACGGTGTCGTGTCGTCTATAGCACTACTTTTCCACTTAAACGATATCGTTTCTCCGAACGGATCATTTTCCACCGCATTTCATTTCGAACCAGCACTGTGTTCGCACGTATATTATTATGGCTGCTCAATTTAACAGATTACGACTACTATATTTGCTTAACCTCCGGAGAAAAATAAAACAAATTAAGAGACGGTATTGGGTGCACGATATTTTTAAAGAAAGTTACATTGTAGGCGAGTTTTATACACTTTTCAAGAAATTGCGAAAAGATTTTCGGTGGTTTTAAATATTTTTACTAAATTTACAAAGAATAGTAAAAATTTAAAATCTGAACAAGGTTATTTAACACAAGTAGTTTAATCTAAAGTGTATAATATATTTTTATAGTTACGAACAATTACAAACTCTTTGAACTTACCTGTTTCTTTCTTGTTTGTAGAAGTTTTGCCGTCATATTCCTCATCTAAAAATCTAAAAACTTCTTCCCGGGCTTTTTCCCTGTGAATTTTGTTTTTGTATAAAATATTTCGCTTATCCCATAGACACGGTCACTGCTCAATTAATTCACACAAAACAGACACGTCAAACTTGAATGCCATGACTACTGTGTACTACATCGAAGAAAGTTCAGAATGAAAATTTAATCTTTTTTGAAGCATTAAAAATCGTCTGCGCTACAATTAATGAAACAAAGTATAAAATAAAATGATTCAAATCTTTTATTGCTACATCTTTTATCAATCGTCTGCAAATTGAAGCTTATATTTTATTAATGCAGAGATGTCGAATTTAAACGCCATTGCTTTCGTTCGAAGAAAGTAAACAGATGGATGAATATCGTCCCGATTTTAAAGGCGAGACGGATGCCATCCGACACGAATGGTACGACAAACGACAGCGTTCGGTCGGAGACGGCACAATCGTCCTGGAAACAGGAGATGGAAAAGCGCATAGAATATTTTAATGTATTTTGCGTGCTCCAATGTCGGATGACAACAATCGCTTACGATTTATCGTTGCCGTGTCGGTAAGTGGAAAAGCGCCCTTACTAGTGTTTTCCGTTTCAAAATTGTAAACGGTTTAAATTAATTTTTCTCTTTTTTTATTTTAACAAATTTGTTACTAGCTCCAGTTCACCATCAAATACCAACCTTAATTTCAAAATTAATCTTCGTTTATATTGTTCCGTGAGGGAAAAATATATTCTCGGAAAAAAAAAACTTCAAAATCATTAGTTATTAAATCCATATAAATAAAGCAAAGAATATGTATATATATATATATATATATATATATATATATATATGTGTACCTTATACAAATCCAAACCAGATTACGGTCAGATGTGGGACGAAATTTGGCATGGGAAATACCTTGGGGCACACGCGAAAGGATCATAGGCGGTGGTTTTTGAGCAGGAAAAAAAGTACCGAT
>JAXGGA010018283.1:0-22413 GCA_038373865.1 Uloborus plumipes
AATTCGACAGATAATCATAAAAAAAAATTCGAACAAGGAAACTTTTTGGGGAGGTCACAGTGACCTCTAGTGATCTCCCAACGGGACGCATCGCTCCTGTTTGGAATGCTTTACAAAATTCAAACATGTCCGTTGGCGGTCTTTATTTTAGTGCTACTTTAGAAGCGGACCCGATGGCAACCGCACTCTTTTTCAGACACACTGACAGCCATAAAATCATTCAGCAGTTAAGTTATCGTTGTCCTCATTTCCTTCGGGTCGAAGAATTTGTTTGTTGGGAGCATTTTTATCTCCAACTTGTTCATTTTTGCCCTTTGCATCTGTACCCTATTTACAAACATTACACGCTCAAGTTCAACGGCGAGTGCAATCTGTTAGACTCTTACTTGATTTATCTACTCGTTACAGAAAGCTGGATTTAATTAAAAAATAATAAATTTTCGATTTCTGCCCCTGAAGCCATGGTCGTGGATGATTTGATTTTATAAGCGAAATTTTATTTTTAGCAAAGGTTTTGCGAAGCTTTGATTTGGAATAGTAATGCTGCACTAGTTAAGGCTTGTCCCAGAAAGTTTCGCAGAGTTTGACAAAGCAATTTTGAATTGTATTTTTAATTAAGTCCTAGATTGTCTTGTCTGCATATGGATGACATTGAACTATTGTCACACTGCTATTTTGCTCAGAAATATTTATGAATGAAATGAGATCGAAGTGTTAAGAAGTAAGATCCAAAAGTTTGCACGATTGGTTCGAAAATAACAAACATCTTACAATGTGATAGAAAAGGTTGCACACTTGCTGGTGCTCAGGATTTAGTATTGAGAGTAGGAACGAAAAGCCCGATTCTGAAAAACGTATATCCATTGAAACATTTAACATATCTTGTCTGGCCGGGAATCTGGTCAATGTTGTGATATAGAAGCTAAGTTTTCTTCCATGAAGGAACAATGAATTCCACTTGTATGCCAATGAATGCCTGCAGAAACACGTGGGTTCTGTGTTGCTTTGGCTTGATTTATCCACTTTGCATTACTCATGGTAAAAATTGGTTTGCTTCGAAAAGAAAGAAAGAAAGAAAGTTGAGTTAATTCAAAAGAAATCCAGTCCTTCTAAAACTCCTGAATTAAGCCCAGTGAATGCTGTTGAGCTCTTGCAAAACAGATACTTCAAAAATATCGAAAATGTACTGAAAATAGCACAGCTTTTAAGAAATTATCGTTGCAAGGGAGCAACAAAGTTGAAAAATAACTGCAAAATTGGTATAGACTATCAAGCTAAAGTGTGGCCGTTTTCTCAAAAATGTAATGTAATAAAGTAATGAAACTATTTTTTTCTTATAAAATAAGAAAAAGATTTTGATAATGAACAAAGAAATTGTCGTACTATCGGGAAATTTTCTTAGTTATTTCACATCAAAATGTGTGCAAAACTTTCTGACATATAGAACATCGAACATCCATTCTTTTTTGAATAGTTGCTGCAGGGAGCAGCTAAGGGAGTTCTATGGGGATCATTTGTCCTCAGAGCCTTGCTTTTCAGCCATATTGCTAATCCTAGTATAATATGTTATGCACATGTAAAGTTTTAACACCCACTCTCTAGAAGGTGACCTCTGGCTGCAATAATGATCTTTGACAAACTTTAGTATTTTCTTATTCTCGACGCTTTACATAGTGACAAATTTATCATCCTTTAGAACAAACTTTTCAAACTTTAAAAAACTGGATTAAGATACACATTAATAAAATCACCATGCATCTAGCACACATTACTACAAGTGTTACACACAAAATACATACAAGTGTTTCATTGTTACAAGGAATCTTTTGTCAGAGAAAAAAACTGAGAAAAGCAAGAGACTATTTTTTTTTCTTGAAACTTGCGTTCCACAGTAGAAAATTAATGACATTTTGTTCTGCACCTAAACTCTATATTTTTTTTTTTTCTTTTTTCTTTTTTTTTCCAATAACTTATTTTGCCATGTCAGTTTCAAATTGTCGAAGAGAGCTTTAAGTTGATAATTAAGTCTGTCGGTTACTGAAAAAGTTTAAGCAGCAAGAGAAAGAATTTTAAAAAGAGCGTGAGAGACGATTTTGTTTTACTCAGGTTCGTCACAAAAACTTATTTAAATGACATTATGAACATACCAACAGAATGGTGGTCTTGAGTTTTTAAGTCAAATATACTAACACATTTTTTTTAAGTGATGCCCATTCTAACCATGCCAACAAAGTGGTGACCTTCTAGAATGTCTAAATCAAATTTACTTTTTTTTCTTCGTAAAGGATCAAACGGGCTGCCCTGATTTTTAGAAAGGGGAAAATTCTCAATTTGATGAACGGAATTCCAAATTTTTCAAAATGATAAAATATGGGTATGCAGTATGCACACATAAATACATATAATGAAAAAAAGACATTCGGGCAGTTAAAAATTGCAATAAAATCTCCATATTTTCCGAATAAGCACACATTTTGGGAGGACACAGTAGCCTCCCATCTGGCGCCAGTGAAATCAAAGTGAACCCACATGATCACTAGAAATGACTGCACGCGAAAACGATTGTTCGCTTAACAGCAGATAACACGAAGCGAAACCGAAACTACAAAGAGAAAAACTATCCGTGGAAAAAAATCGCCAACGACCGTGCTAACGTCACCAACTCTTCGCAACTCGTAACATATGCAAGGGGGAGGGAGTTAACAGCTGGCTGAATGAAGTGAGAACTGTGTTGCTAGGCGTCGATAGATAATACGAACGATGAATAAAGGGAAGAAAATGACAATTGTGAAAAATTACCGTAGCATGAAATATACACGTATTCAAATTTGTAGACAAGCAGTGACACATTAAGCGATGAACTTCCTTTTTTATTTTGTTCCCCAAGTTGTGAAATTGAAAGATGTAACATAACGAATTTGTCTTTTATTGGATAAATTCACAAATTTCAAAATGTGTCAGACTTTAATGAATGACTAAAATTTTTCTTTCTAAAAAATACGTTTTTTTTTTTTAATTCAAATGCTGAAATTTAATCCATGTACAGTGTCAAAAGCGAAAATTCAAAATACTTTTGACAGTAAGATTTTGTCATCTGTTCTGCTGGCTACCAGTTTTCCATTAAATGTATTTAATCTTTAACTAAAAAAGAAACACAAGATGAGACTATATTGTTAACTCTATTGCTTTGAAGTGATTAAAATAATAAATATATGAAAAAAAGCAATAAATATTTCGGAAAATAGTTCACTAACTTTACCGTTTCAACAGTTTTGCAATCTGAATTAGATATTCGAACTAAGAACTACTTTTTTTTATAACTAAAATCATTTTTTGGCTTTTTCATTACTTTATCGTCAAAAATAAATAAATACAATAAAATAAAAATAATAAATAACTTTTTTTAATGTCTACGAAAGCTAGAAACATCATTCATTGAATTATATTGTTAGAAAGATTTTCTCTCAATTTGGTTCTTAGATATACCATCTTTTAGCGATATTCAGAAATCTAAAAATAAGTGCTGAATCGAAAGGGAGGTGCAAGTAGCAACAAATTTAACTTGAATGAGGAAAATGTTCTATTAGTAGCATAGCATGCAATACCGACTAATGGGGCAGTAAAACGCCGAACTTCTGAAGTGCGACCTGATCAACAAGGGGTTAAATAAGAAACTGGAAAAGAACCAATATTGATTGTTTTTAACGCAAAATGCAACGCAAAATTATTTGATAATAATAACATAAAAAATGACATATTGAAAATGTAAAAAAATAAATGAGAAGAGTATATTAACCCTTGTCTTAGAACATCATTTTTTTCTGAACAATCGGAATAAAGCTCGGGGCCGAAAATATGAGAAAGCCCTAAGTATATTTGTAAACTAGTATTGAACTATTTGGAGTATCAAATAAAGGGCGAAACAAACGATTACAGTGATTCGATGTGGTATCGATCTAATGTATCGGAAAGGAGGCGGTATCGCTGTTACCGGCCACGACGCAACTAAATACAGGAAAGTGAAAAAGAAAAAAACAAAAAAACTCGCGATTTAAAAAAATCATTCGTTAATCGATTACTTACTTGTTGGTAAAAACTTTGTTCACCCCCCCCCCTTTTCTCCATGCATGGTTTTTTCCTCCCTCTTTTAAGAGATGTTTTGACACATGATATGAATATAAGTTCGAAATAAGTGTTAGTTTTTTCTTCTCCTTTTTAAATTCGTGTCTTGTAGAAACTAATGTATAAGTAGGTAAACATGTACTTCAGAACTTTTTTGTTACAATCAAATTTTGAAGAGCCATGATGGAGACAAACAAAATTTTTAAATGCAAAAGAAAAAGTAACTTCAGAGCAAAACTACGGAAGAAACTAAATAAAGTAGGTTTGCAAAGCAGTGAGTTACTGCCCAGGTAGCAAATACGTTTAAACGTTTTATAAACGTTTTTAAGAGGTTGCCATAACGTTAACAACTATTTTACAACGTTTATAAAACGAAGCATGCGTTTTGGATGGAGATAAGCAACAATTTTAACTACAATAAGCCAGTAACTCGAAAATCTTTGGAAAGGAAGAAACTAAATTAATTAACTCGCAACTGTTTGTTGCTGTAATGGCGATAAATTATTTCTTTACAAACAATAAGCAAGTAACTTGAGAGCAAAATATATGGAAGAAACTAAATTAAGAAATTCGTAACAGTTAGTTGCTGCACTGGAGATAAATTAAAATTTTAAAACAATAAGCCTGTAACGTGAGAGCAAATCATATGGGAGAAAACAATTTAAATAATTCATAGCAGTTAATTACTACACTAAATATACTCTAAATTTAAAAGTAATCAGGTAACTTAAAAGCAAAAAATATGTCCCGTTCCCCTTTTTTATAAACCTTTCCTTTCTTTTGATTTCTTCAGAAGTGCAAATATTTTTTTATTAAAATCTAACTACTGCAAAAGACGATTTTCTGTACAGACATTAATTAATTTCTGTTATGGAACGAAAAACTATTTCTAACCAGCAATATCAATAAATAAATAAAGACTAGCTGCCAGGGCAGCTAGATTAGCTTCCTGCGGCATGCTGATGCATAACGTCCCCCCTCTCTAACTTTTACCTCATTCTGAAATTATATTATTTGATATAATTTAATGTTCATTCGATTTCAAGACATACCACGCACGTGGCCCGGCGTTGCACGGGCACTTCGTGCCCTGAAAGTAGTGAGAAAAAAATTTAAAGAAACTACTCCCCGCCAAGGCGGCTCGCTTACAGGCGCTTCACGCCTTTACTTTTTTCCTATATAAAAAAATCATTCGAATTATTGAGATGCTTCACGTCTTCAAGATGGTGAGGAAAGTTTCAGTAAGTTCAGGTCGCTCAAAGAAAAAAAGCAGACATAGATACTCAGTTTTTAATATAAGTAGATAATATCTAAGGCTGGTGAGGATTGCAGCAATTAGCTTCTTCAAAAAGCAGAATATAGAATCACATAATAAAGAAAGCTAGGAGCTTTTAAAAGAGATGGAAAAAAAAGGACAAAGCAAAGTGCTTCCGCCAGGCCATTTCCCCCGATGCCATTACAAAACATCCTAAAGCTGCTTTATTCAGTAGCTATATCTAACTTTGCACCTTTTGTTACTTTTGACATATCCCGTGCAGGTCGACGAAAAGAGTTATTTTTATTCAATATATAATTATGGGCCTCTAACCTTTCAGCAAAAAGAGAATTGTAAAGATGGCAATTACTGCAGTCGTTGCCAAGTGTTGTACGAAGATTTCGGTCGTTTGGCGTTTGGGAGGCACACAATGAATTTTTACTAAGTCGAAATTTAGAGAAAAATAATCCATCAGTTGCTGGTTGCTGATCTCTTTAAAAGAACTTAACAAATAGAAAAAATGCAGAAACATGTGACAGAAAATATTGGATTGACAACTGAGTTACCGTCGCTTTTAATTTTATCATTCCGTACATAAAATCCGAATGTTACTGGCATTATGTTTTAAATTATTTGAAAGAAATTATTATTATTGAAGAATTGTATCAAACCGGTACTTTATTTGCATTATTTGTTTTTATTGAAATTATTGCGAGCATCATATCCTACTATGCAGTGTTTTCCTTCAGAATTTGAATACTTAACTCTAAGAAAAATATCAAAATTCTTGAAATTTGGAATTACGTAACTCTATAATTAATTTAAAATATTCCATGGGGGACAAAAACATATATATTTAACAAGTTTTACTTCGAATGAACATACATGAGTACAAGCATCTATTCTTTTGAGTTCTTAAACAGAAATCGAATTTTGAACAGAAGGAAAAGTTATCTAGACACTTAAGATTTTTGTCTTATTTTATAGACATGTCATCTTTTACATTTGCTCATGCTAATGACTTTAAAGCAGCACCCCCTCGTTCAAGTAACTTATTGTAACGAAAATGAAAAGACGATATATGAATTAAAACAAATTTGATTTAACGAGGGGCCTAATAAAACAAGTAACCGTATAAAAATTTATAGCCCTAAATAAATTTATCTTCGACGGCGCCATTCAATTGTTTTCCGCTCATACCCTTTAACCAATATAGACTTTTAAAGAAAATTAAACTCATTATTTTACGCTCTTCAAACATCAATTTATGTTGAAAATGAGTATTAGTATAGTTGAAGACATAAAAAATAAATCAAAGGCCAAAAGTTCTCTTTTTGACAAATGTCATTTATTTTGAGACATTATTTCCATTACTATGCGCTAGCAATTTTTCAATTTTTTTTAGCAGACGTCTAGAAGTTTAAAATCAAACTAGTTTTTTTCACTTCCTACAATATTCCAATTTTGTTTCCTTTATTGGCACTTTACTATCTGCATAATGCGCAATTTTCAGGAACACATAAATGTTTTTTCGTATTTTATATAAAAAGGTATTGTTCGTTTCATACAAAAAGGTATTGCTTCATCTATTTCAAGTAGGAAAAAGCTTTAAAGCAATATTTCATTTTCATTTGATTATTTTGATCATCACCCAAAATGGGCGCATTTGCTGCCATTCAAGTAAATTTTCTTCTTTTCGCATTCTTAGTGTCAACAGAAATAAGAGACTTTTTTTAAGTACATCCTTTAGCAAATTATTGTGAGCTAAGAAAAATCCGTCCATTCGCCGAAAAGTACACACAGAACACATACACTAACGTCAACATCACTCAAATTTTTTGTAATCTTAAAATATAAATATAAGATATGTCTTATATAAAAAAAAATATTTTGCTATTTCTGGAAATAAAAGTATAGTTTCTGGCTTTTGTTGAATGAAGGGGCAAGTGGATAAAGGTGATATGGGACAATTTTGGAAAAACATACTTTTTATCACGGAGCAAGGTGATAAGGAAAGATTTTTTTTTTTTTTTTTTGAAAGTTTTTTTCTAGAAATTTAAAACATTGTCACATATTACCTTTATTCACTTGTCCATTCAATTGTTATGGCCCCAATAATATTTCCTTCGAAGTGAAATTAAACCAGTCTCATTCTTTTGCTTAGTAATTTTATTGACTGTACCGAAGTATACTTCACATTTAAAAGCAAAACTCACGTGGTGTAATAAGTCGTTGATGCCGCTGTTTCACCTCAAAATATGCACTTCGTGGAGGATCCACAAAACCATTGAAAATCGAAGAATAAAAAAACATAGAAAAGGAAAGTATGTGTGTACGATTCTGGAAGAACTTTCTATTTTCCATCAAAATTTATGTAACAGTCAGTTTCCAACCAAAAAATCCGATGAATACACAAAAACTCACAAAACACTTTCCACGTTAGAAAAGATTTTTTTTTTTTTTTTTCATTTATTTTTATTCCTTTGCCGCAAAAAGAGTTTTAGAAAAGGTACAATAGTCCTCATCTTTGGGCATCCAAAAAGAGTCCAGCCTTAATAAGATGACCTTGACCAAGGATACCCTCTCACCTTGATTTATTCGAAGCTGAGGAACGCGGGGAAGGTAATAAAGGAACGGGAAGTGCAGGGGTATAAAATTGGCGTGGAACACCCCTTTCTGCAAACGAGCACAAGACTCGTTGGGTCACTTCGTAAAAAGAGATCGGCCTCCATTTCGCCAACGCATCCCGGAGAGTGAACGACCTTGCAGAGGACGAAGAACCCCAAGATGACCCTTGAAACTGGACGAAATACACTCAGAAAGTAAGAGGTCCCTCTGATAAGCCAGCAGCAATTTGCAGATAAACTCACCAAGATTTGAAATTCGGCAGAAAGTGCAGCACGGGAGAGATTTTTGTTGAAGGAGCGAAACCTCTTTAAGTGATTAAAAAAAAAAAAAAAAAACCAATCAAATCTATTGCAAAAAGATTACAAAAAAAAAATGTGTGTCGTAAAAACGCATGACAGAAACGAAACTTTGTTTAAAAAATTGAGAGAAGAAATAGGCCCGATTTCTTCTATCAATTTTTTAATTTAAATTTAACTGTTTGTTTTAGAATTAATCAGCATATAAAAATTTATTAGATCAACTGAAATTTTTGACTGTTGCCATCTAAAAATCATACTTTAATTTTATTTCATACTTTTTAGCGCGAATCAAGCTCACAGTAATAGTCTTTAGATTTAAAAATCATTTTTTATATTTTATTTTAATCTGAGTTAATATCTTCAGTAGCCTATAGAGCAGCTGCAGCTCATTTTATAAAATTCCTTTAATTTCATCGTCCACCCCCCCCCCTTTTTCCTTTTTTTTTTTTTTTTTCGAAATCGGGAATTGGAGTCCTTAGTTCCAGTTGTACCAAAAAGTTCCCATATGGAATCCTTAGAGCGAGTGCAAATTTTACTGATGGGATAAACGGGTTTTGAAATTAAGGAAGGAAATTATGACTGGAAATGCAATGGACTATAATAAACTCTCATGTGCTTCACCTCCACCTTCATTTCGTAGTAATGGGGGAAAATATTTTAATTAAAAACGTTAATATTGCTCTTTATCATGGAAAAGTACTATTATTTGCATTCACAAAAATTCTTAAAATCGTTGAAATTAGACTTGTTCATAAATATAGGAAAGATTATTAGCACTATTATGTACTCTGTAAGATACCGATAAACACGAAGTTGGAATCCACTAATGGCGAACAACTTAACATTTAACAACATAAATACATAACGAAATTTGCTTTTGGAATTGTACGTTGGGAATTGGCCGTAGCTATAATGAAACTGAACTCAAAAGCACTTAATTGGTGCTGTTTGACGCAAACAGAGTAAATGCTACTTGTAAAAGTGGAGGATTTGAGAAATAATGCCTGGAGTTTTAATAGAAAAATACAGCGAGACCATACGCAGCAACCACAAAAATTCCGTTTTCCTCTTTCCAACTCGGTGATTCACGGAATATTTCCGTTTTTTTAAAGGAAAAAATACGTTTTGAGCGAAAACGGAAATCTCCTGTTAAAAGCAGTAGAAAACTTCCTGAAAATTCAGGGTTTTTTTTAACAGTGAAGACCAGTATTCACAAAAAAATGGTTTCAAAAATATGAATAGTATAAGTACTAAAGTAGGCACGGTCAACACACTTTAGCATATAAGGATGCTACCATATACCAAAATATTACAAAAGGTCGGGTAATATTTAAAAAAATACTATAAATACAATATACTTAGAGGGGAAAAGGGAATAATTAAAAAAAAATAAATGTGCTAATAATATCTCTAATTCAAATTTTTTGGCTATATCATTTGATTAATAAATGAACATTAAAAGGCGTCCTACTGTTTTTAAGTATTTATTATAAAAAGAAATTAATTAAACTTACAAAATTCACGGTGTATTGTGCCACAGATGAACAAAAAAAAAATTTTTTTTATGTTATGTAGCTTTTTTTTTTTTTTTTTTTGTTCATTCTGATTTTAAATGAAATTTTCACTAACAGTCCAATTTTTCACGTTAAAGAAAATATTTGCACTCTTTAAATTCTGTTATCAATAGAAAAAATCAGATTTATTTCTTTTTTAAGAAAAAATGAACTTTTCAAATCAGAACGAACGTGACACAATGTTTGATGAATCATGATTTTCGTTTAGAACTAAGCGAACGTACTTTCCGCCATACAAACTTTTATTTTCTAAAGACAGTCAAATCCATCTTTCAATTGACTTAGACTTCACAATTTTACAGCTTTTGAGTAAGAGAGCTTTTTAAGAAATGACTAAGCGTTAGACTCGATACTTCAGATTTTACCGATTGCATCCCATTCCATTCCAATAGCCAAATTTATTTTCTAATTCAACAAGCACTGTTCCCATCTCCAATTAAGGTAGATACAAAGTGTATAGCCACAAACATGCACAAACATAAAAAAAGACAAAATTCCCAAAACGCGACAACATAATCCAACGACGTTACCACTCTTCAGGGACATACCAAGCCGCTCACAAAGTCATCGAACCATTCAGCTTGACAAGAAATTAGTGTCATCGAAAATAATCTCAACATCCATAAATACAACTGCATAAATCTCCGAGACAAGAAAATCAGAATCCGATTATCATATAATGTACCCAAAAGAGATAGAAAAAGTCAGGAAGCCTTCAGCTGAAGATATGTCGCTCGAACAGAAAACAAAAGATTGTTACATTTGTGTGGTATCTGAAAAATCTATGTTTCCCATCTTCAATCATATCTTACAATGGTGTAGCATTTAATGTGGTGAAATAGGGAGGGCTGAAACAAGAAGTATTTGAGTTTTTGAAGCGTGAAAGATTATGTGGTTAAGTAAGTACACAATCTATAAAGAGAAAATTGGAAAAAATCAGTAACATTTCGCAATATATACGGACCATAGTAATACACTGTTGAAAAAGTTGAGGTAAATAAAATTAAACAAATAAAAAGTAACTTTTTTATCTCTTTTACCAATCATAGCTCAAATTTAGCTCATTTGTTTCAGAGTACTTGAATATGAATGAATAATTAATAAACTAGAATAAACTGTTAAGTTAAATGAACTGAATAATGTTCTCACATCAGAAATTAATGAAAAAAGTAATAATTTTCGATTTTGAAAACCACTCCCAAAAATTATCAACGACAGACAATATTTACGAATGACAAATCGTATTCTCAGTGGAAGAAGATGTACTAGAAGGATGGAAAGAGTGAAGAGATATTCTCCAGAATGAGTAACTTTGAGCCAAAAAATTTTTCCGTTTCAAAACTTTGTTTTCTGTTTGGTTTTTCTTCACTTTTACATGAAACTTTTACTTACTAAAAGTGACCATGAACTATTTTCCTACTAAATTCCCCAATTATTTTACTGATAAAATGATAAATAAAAATATAAAAATAACCATGAAATTACGGAAGTGATATAATAGGAAAATTAATAATTGCTGCTGTACAAAGTATATAAGTTGTAAGTATTTAATCAGCTTCTCAAAGTATTAAACACGAGAACACATTGATAATTTATAATTTGGGAGATGTTTATAATTTGGGGGATTCATTAAGTTTGGGGATGAAACTTAATGAATCTCTCCTGCATTAATTATTTTCTCCTCCGCGACAATTGTTTTGACAAGAGCTATCAATATCATTGTGGCAGAGATGAGAAGGTAGGAAGTCCATAAAAACAGACCTAATGGATGGACTTAAAATTTTTCAGTGAAAGACATTTCTTCTTTGTTTTCACAATCTGCACTTGCTAAGCATATAAAAACATAAAAACTTCTACTTTCCGATTAATTTCCATGCCTGAACTTTTGAGCCACACCAGATGTATGACATACCATGGAGATTACAATCACATGCATGCTGTGAACTTTAAAAAAAAATGTTAAAACAAATTTTTATTAGAAAAATTGTTGATGGATTTTTCTATGGATATATTTTTATTGAAATTAATAAATATAGTTAAATACATTATTTCTTAAATTTTTCATTGTGAAATGCATGTGACGGAAGTATTAATACTTTTTTTGAAGAATAACCCTGAAAGATTTTTGTAGGAGAGAGAAAGGCGGCCGGTGAGAGTGGGCTTGAAGCACTGATAAGCGATTTAAGTGAAACTTTGAAATAAAGTTGTGAGCTTAATCTTTATCAGAGACATAAAATGTAGGTATTTATTTCAGGCTCTAAAAGTTATCTCGATATCTGTTTGAGCATTGTTCCTGCTATTTTTGAGGTGTTATCGTAATTCCTAATTAAAGAAAAGTGTAAGTTACAGTAATACAACGTTTAAATCGAACAAATAATGCAGATACTTAATTGGTTTTTAAGCGCAAAGGTTTATTCAATATAAAGTAACGGGTGTGGGTTTTGGCACAAATCTGAACGCAGCACCAAAAGCTCACTTAGCTGAAGGGAAAGAGACTCAGTATAAACATATTCCAGTCCCATAAAGAATAGATTAAAACAGTTTTCCACCAATTCTTTCCGAAAAGTTTTTCCTTTTTTATTTCAGCTCCCCAGACCTACGGTTCCTATTTGAGATTTTTAAAAGGTCGCCTCCAGTTTTCTTACCAAAAAGTAAGATACACGATCAACTCTTTCACAATCATCAATACTTTTAAGGTCACCACACAGCTGGCACTGGCCCGAGGAAGAAGGATGCTGCGTATACGCGCGAACAACCAGTACGAAAATGAGAAGCCATGCATCTGAGCGATCTGACGCGACCATTGAAGTGTTAAAAAAAGATTTATAGGGCCGGACGGAATGGAATGAAAAAAATAATAATCCATGAGAAATCAGAGAGGAGAATGATTTTCCGCATCACCGACTCCCCGAGAGTCATAGTTATGCATAATTATGCATGTCCAACAGGCTTAGACAAAGTTGCCAGGCTAAGAGGATTCTGGCAAGACGTATCTCTCCCATTATCTCGCAACAAATATCAACCCACTCAGAAATCCGGTGGCTGCTCGACCACCGGCCCGACAAAATGTGACGTGTCGCCGCAGACAAGTTCCGTCATCTTGAGTATAGCCAACGGCGCTCTCTCATCGCAGTAATAATGGCTCTGTGATAAATGGCAAGGTGAGTAATAAATTAGACGCCTCTAAATTACTCGGGAAATTTTCGGTAGATAAAAATAAAATATATGAGGCGAGAAAGGAGTGCATTTGAGAGCAGAAAAAGAGTTAAGTTCTAAATCGCACTCCAAAAAAGTGGAATAACTTTTTCAAGGCTGTCAGAACAATTAATTCCACAGATCAAAGAACGTCAACTCCTGTCACATACTCCTTCACTGCCATTAATTAAACAAAAGTATCTGCTAGCATTTTTTTAATGTTTAGTACCCAGTTAAAACACATTTTGCTTTTATAAGAGTTTAAAAAAAACAGACTATTAGTGTAAACTACTTTCTTTTCAAAAAAAAAAAAAAAAATCTAATCATACAGAAATTAAAAAAAAAAAAAAAAATTCAAAAACTATGTGCCAAACTGGTACATGTATAAAGCAGTAAGTTACCCCCCCCCCCCCCAAGCCAGGGCTAAGGCAGAAAAATGCAATATACCGCCAACTCGGTTATTCCATCCAAGGAATGCAGTTTCGTGCTTGTTAGCCTGGAATAGGAAGTAACCGAGCTGGAGGTTGTGAAAATATCAGGAAAACTGAAACAACGAAAAATGAGCAACTTGAAATACAGATAAAATGTACGCACAATTCACGCTTTGATTTTGATGTTCGTTTATTAATCATTCAATTACTAAGTAAACATCAAAAGGTGAGCTATAATTTTTGAGTGTTTACTTTAAAGGGAACGAATGCATTTTTCGTTATGTAAGAATTTGATATTAATGCACGCACAAATTTTTAAAAAATGTTGGCGATCTCGGAAACAAGTTAAACCATCATAAAATCCATACTCATCATTTTCACTCATTTGCTCAAGGAAACATTTTACTTTTCAGTTAAGTGAATGGCTAACCTGCTGCAGCAGTGAGGCAAGCTGAAGTTTTAACAGGGAGACGCAAAGACTTATTGGAAAATTGAAAAAAAAAAATTATTGACCTTTTTCAACGCTGATTCTAAGGCCATCTCGCTAGCACACATTATAATTCTCCCCGCTAAGGGCTGCGATTTCATTTTCCAGACAATCGAAAAAGGATCAATCATTTTGACTCTCTCAGATTTATTTTTGTAGTTATTTTCCGAACACGCTTTCTTAGCAACCAAGAATTTTCAATTTCGCTTTTAAATTCTTCTTTCGTCACTAAATACCTGTTTTCTGCAGCAACCAAACAATCAATAAGTGCACAACAGAATTTTTAAATTTAAGACAGACTTATGTTATTCTAACTGACTATAATACATAATGTAGAAATTGGGACAATACAGTAACTTGCACCGAAGTATTACACTGTGAAAAACGAATGTTGTTTTAACCGTATAATACAGCTAGTTCTATAGTAATAAACTGTAAGAGTTGCCAATTTTACAGTAATAGACTGTGAAATTGCTACTTTTACAGTACTAAACTGTGAAATTGCTAATTTTACAGTAATAAACTATAAAATTACTAATTTAACAATTTATTACGGTGCATTTTAGTTTTAAACTGGAACCTCTGCTGCCAGTATCTTACTGTTGTTTTTATAGTATAGTACAGCTAAATTTTACGGTAATAAACTGTAAAATTGCTAACTTTACAGTAAGAAACTGTAAAATTGCTAGTTTTAGTTCATTACTGTGCATTTTAGTTTTAAATAGGAATTTCAGCTGCCAGTATTATACTGTAAAAAACAACAGTTCATTTTTTTTCAGTGTAGTTGTAAACTAAATTTTAAATGTCCAGAACGACATTCGTTGACAGCAGATCCTCAATTCAACACCTTAGCATTTAAATGGATGAAGGTGACAGAGCTGGGATGTCCATCTTAGTTTTCCTCCAACAGACTCTCTAGCAAGTTTGAAGTCCATGTCCAATGGGTACCATCTCATGTTGGTGTGTGTGGCAACGAGGTGGCGGATACTCTGGAGAAAGCAGCTACTCGTTACACCACAACCTGCTATTTGTTTTACCTTCAATGAATTTTCTCAGAGCAAAAGAAACGGAATAGGGACTCGTGGAAACTCCCTCTGGATCACCATTGGTATTCTAGTAAGAGCACTGGTGGTGCTATTTATTTCGAGGTAAAAGAAGCCAACAAACTTGTATCTTGCGCTTTGCTAGCAGACATTTGAAATCTCTTTTTTTCAAGCAAAGCCATAAAGTTTTAAAGTCATAATACTAAGTGTAAGAATGCTGAGGCTCCACGAAGCATTATTTTAAAATTCATCGATTTTTCAAATTGGACAAGGTGCTTTCCAAACCTCTTTGTGTTTTTGGATTTTCTGAAAGTTTCTGGACTTATAAGGTCGGTTTGATCTTTAACATGGCTTCTAGGGATCCGGAACAACAACATAGTAATACGATTTTATGTAAGATCCGAGTTGAGCATTCACAAGAAAGACACAGAAGAAAGTTTCATGATGGCCACAACCCAACGGTTTCAGTCTGTCGGAAAGATAGAATGTGGCACGTATAGATTAATTTCTTCAGATAGTGACTTTTCCCAAAAAGGTAGGCTACTCCTGGTGTAGAGTATACACACATCTTATTTGCTATCTAAAATGCGACATCATGAAAGACAACATAAAACAACGTCATATTTATAACACAAATACAGCAAACGATAAGGGCAAAATGATTTCATTAACTCTCAGTTGCCACCTCTGCATTTTAAAGCAGCTATCACCGCCGGTTGGTAAATGCTGGATGACGGAGTGGATACTACTTACCGGGAAACTACACGATGGTGCAATAAGGAAAAAATTTAAATAAGAAGTATTTATGTGTGTGTATGTGCATGTGAAAGAGCATTGTAAAACATGTTTCTGTTGCATAAGTTATTTTCCCCGGTGTCCCAGCCATCGAAATATGAAGTTTGAAAATCTGTCAAATTTAAAAATAAAGGCGCCAAATTAAGCGAGTTTCAGTGAGCAATGGGAGACATCTTTCATACAATTTCTAGATGGATGCAGACGGTGAAATACAGTGATCAATTTCTCGACAAGTCTTAAAATTTGGCACTGTTCATAAAATTTTGACACAATTTAACCCTACACTGCATGATTTTTTATTTTTCGTAGAAAAAAATATATGTGTTTGTCAATGTAATAAGAAAACATGGAAAAATATTTAAAAAAATTTAACTCTAAATGTTCACCCCTTTCTAATTAAAAATAGTTTTGTTGCCAAATGGCTACACCATGCATTCAACAGATAAAAATGATTGTAAATGATAGTCTGGAAATTAGTTCTTTTTTGTAAAAAAATAGAGGAATTGAACATTTGGTGCACTGTACTGTTGTAATCCTTAACATTTTGACATTTTACATTATTTTTTATACGTACTTGTACTTTCCGATGATCAATTCTGTCAAATCTGATGTCTTTTGGAGGCTCTCTCGCACAAGCTTTCTTTCTTTTCTCTTTTTTTTTTTTGGTTTGTAACTCTCTAGTTCCTCTGTAGCTAATGGTCTCTTTTTAATACGCTTTTATTAATTTCACATGTAGGTTTGTTCGCATGTATGTATGTATGTATGTAACTCTGAGTAAAGGTTAAAATTTACGTTCTTTGCAAATATAAAAGTAATATATTTAATATTATTTTAAAATACTAAAGGCTAAACTGTATTGCATATTGATGTATTATAAGTACATGTAAACTTAAGTGCGGATATTCAGTAGTTTTGAAAATCAGAGGGAAACCCGTGATGATCACAGCGCATTCCAATGTAAAAGCGTATTTTTTAGTTTTTTTTTTTTTTTCAAAACTATATTTTAAAATTATTAATGACTTTACTTGTCCGTGTAAGCACAACGTTTGTGCTAACTGAAATCTAAAATGAACACGTTTTAAAGACTTTTCCCTATTGATTTTTTGTTTGTTCACTCTGTTGAACATCAACTAAGCATTGATAATTGCGAGGTCTTATAAACGGTAGAACAGCCGAAAGTACCACTTTTGGGTCCGCATGATTATATTATACCTTCCAAAAAGAGAAAGAAACTAGCGCGAAACATAAACAAAGCACTTACTTTATGAACTATAGAGATGAATCGAAGTGTTCTCTGGATGCTTACTGCATAATGTTGCCAAATGGCTACAGACGTGTATTATGTCCTAGATTTTTTCCAAATAATTATTTTGATGTAAAACGCACCTTAAATGAAAGATAAATGTTTATTTTATTCATGTTATTTTTTTAAAAGACGAAGAAAAATATTTCATTGTAAAAAATAATTTCAAAAGATGGTAGTTTGAGTGATTTTAAAAGCTATCCATATGGATTCATTTAAGAGCATGTAACAGACCAGTGCTGTCATGTATGGAGGATAAATGGTGATAATTGCTTTAAATATACCCAATACTTGCTTTTTATGCATTGAGTTGCCTTATGACTACATTCTGCTATTCACAAGGAGGACAAATTGTCCATGTAGCCAATTGGCAACACCATGCAGTGTAGGGTTAAGGTCGTAAGATAATGGGGAAAATAGGGCAAATAATTTTTGCTTCAAAAACATGTCACAAGATGCTCTTTTGATTGCTACCTCTATTCAAACCTTTTTCACTATTACACCATTTGTGGAGTTCCCTGTTACGTAAAATATCGACTAGATATAGTCATTCGGTTATTAAACCAAATTAATTGCAATCTGATTTGGATAAGAAAAATGCTGAACGTTCCTTGGCATAGGTAAAGTAAAAGACAGAACGAGAAGTTCCAAAATTCCAAAGATGTTCCCCACTGCCATCATAGGCTTCTCGAAGAACGGGAAAAATCTCATCGGTATAGCTCTGTTACAGCAATTTTGGGATAGTTCTGGAGAATCTAAACTTGAGACTCTTTGGAGAGAGGTCATCTTGTTTTATGTGGTATTCTCTCCGCGATAATATTGATCCATTTCTTTCTATGTGCTCCTTTATCAGTTTATTTCATGAAATGCTTGAACTAAAATTTCACTTATTTAATGGTGAACCTTTACAATAAATTCTGTGACATCAGGCTTTACAAGTATTTACATCCCATTTATTTCCTAAATTTGGCTAGCTCTAAAATACTTCAGTTTTTCTTCAATAAGTAACACTAAATAAGACTGGGGCAGAAAAATGAAGAAATTGTGTACCCACCGTTAGGGCCCTGCTCCACATCAGCAGAAAACGCGACCTAAACCGGAGGCAGAAACCGAAAATCCGGGTACTTTCCATAGGAACACTATTTAATCCATTTTACGTTTCTGCTTTACGTCAATGTGGAGCAGGGTCTTTACTCTGAATGACTGCACGTCAAACAGATTAAAATCGAGCACTTTTGGGGCTGTCCATAAATGATGTCACTCTTTGAGAGGAAAAGGGGGGGGGGTCGTGAAAGTGTGACAGTTTGTGACAAGGGGGTGGGAAGGGGCAACAAGTGTGACATCACGCATTTTTTTGTTAATGAAAAATAGCCTAACGTGTGACAAAGCGCGGAGGGGAAAGGAGAGTGACACTTTGTGACAAAGGAGGGAATGGGTCAAAAAATCTTGAAAAAGTGAGACATCATTTCTGTACCTCAGAACCAGAACGACATAGGTTCAAAAATAATGATTTTCACTTTATTGCTGCATTGTATGTAGAATCTTATTCCACATCGACCCATGAGAACGTTATTTTAAAAAAGAAATCTCGTTCCAATTATTTATCAGAGTTAAAAGAGCGCGAGTCCCATCCTTTGCATGCATCCGACAATCGTTTTCGCCCGCTACTAAAAAGTGACGAAAATGGACTTAGTTTGGTTCTGAGGTACAGATTTATGGACAGACGCTCTCAACATTTTCAAGCACCGTGCGAGACACGGAGTTAGTGCTTCGAGTTGAATCCCAGACTATTCAAAGAATCCTACACAACTAAACCGCTACTGGGCGAAAGAAACAACATCAAAAGGTAATGAAAATTGCCCCTCAAAAGCATCGAACGAGCGCCTATGGAGATATAACTCAGCCCGACCGAAGCAGTCTGCCACAAAAAGCGAACCCAGCAATCACGACAGCCCGGCTCACTATCTGATGGTATGGATGTAGCACGCAAAAGGGTTTTTACATTATCGTCCTTATTATTAGCAGCATTAGCGGAGGCAATGGCTCCGGGCACCTGTTGGATTAGCATAATAGATAGGATTTAGACACGCGCGTGATTTATATTCCTGCACGCTCTTTGTCGTTGCCGAGTTGGGGAAATTGCAATGACACGAGGTGGATTGTGTGCTTGATCATTCTTATTTTGGGTTGTCCATATCGGCCGGGCGCGCGGTTCTTTCGCGGGTAATTTTCCAAATCGATGCTTTGGATAATCTATAAGTCGAGTAATTGCCTGTGACGCTGAAAAGAGATTGCATTGGTTTGAGGCACAACAGGTGTTGATGAAGAAAAATCCCGTTAGTGAAGGTAAATTACGACATTGAACGGCAATGTCAAGTGTTTTAAAGGATAGTAATATCGAAGAACAATCAACTTTTATGTCCAATATTAGCAGAAAGAAATAATCACAAAACATTCAAAATAAAGAAACTCATAACGAATGTCCGACAAACCGCGGACGACTAAAATAATACCTTGGCGACTAGATCTTTTAGAAGCAGTGTTGCAATGGGTTTTTCTATTAACTCTGAGAAATAGTTTGTCCAGCGAATAAAATTTCTTCCTAATTTCTAAGATCTTACAATTTTTCTCGGTCTCTGCACATAACTCTCGATTTATTACGTAAAAGACTTTCGTTCTTAAGTGAATAAGTTAGAAGATAACACCAACACGCGATTTGGTTGTTGACATGTATTTTTTAATTAAAACATTTTATTCAAAGGCTTTGAAATTCTGATGTGCAATCTTTCTGTGCAACGTAAATGACTTTTTTTTTTGTACCCAAAAACAATTAAAAATTAATAGTCATTAAAAAGCTCGTTTTATCAATAAATTAAACAAATTAATTTTAAGCATATATTTGTAAACAAAGTAAAAATATTTCCGCTTTTTAATTGTAGCCAAAGACAACAAAGCAGGACCACAGTTATGGCGAGACTTTAGGCTTTATGAATTGAATGAAGTTATCAGACAAGCAAATGTAACTTCCCACTATATTGACTAAGATTGGAAATGGCGAAGTGTTATAGAATGAGAAGAAATTTAACTGATTGAATATCTTTTCTTCACGAAGGAAGAAACAGATCATCCTTGTTCCCATGGAATCTGGTTGTATTTAACTAAATATGCTACTAACGAATACAATTTGAAATTTTTGAATTTTTCAGAAAACAAAATAATCACGTGTTCAGAGAATGCTATAATGCGGAACAAGAAGCATTTGTACGACAAAAATGTAAATACAGTCGGTGTTAAATACTTAAAATGTTTCTCTGTAATACAAAAGTTTAATTTTTATCTTATGCCTTTACGACACACATTTTTATTTGATTATTTATTTTTACTAATATCTGAACTCCGAGTAAAAAAATGATTTCAGTTTTAGTCTATAACGTCAAGTGTTTTTTAGCTACGTAAAGGTCAAAGCGAGCAATTCACGTAATTTAGGACATTTTTAAAAAATAAATAGGAAAAACATTTTTTTTTTTCAAGTTAAAAAACAAACATACATTGCAAAATTATAAACAACACAAAAAAAGACCTTTTGTGTTACCTGATGAACACGGAATTATTATACATCACTCTCAAAAAAATTTAAATTTTTGCATTATTTACGCCCTTTTACTAAATTACAAGTACTATACAATTGAAGCAAAGGTAAAATCATTTAAGCGTACTTTTATTATTCCTTGACATGTTCTTGTCTCGTTTAATTGAAAGGTTCCGAACTCAATCTTAATTGATAAAAGTGCTATTTGAATTTGGCAGAAACGAATGCAAATGTTTTTCAAATTTGTATGTTTATATAGTTACTGCATTTGCCTCTCCCCTCCCCGTTCCAGTTCTTTCTTAAACTAGCAGTATCCATCACAGCTGTGATTTTTCTACTAAAGAGTAGACCAACTAAAGAGATCGCTGTGTGTTTCCACATTAACAATCTCTGTAAATCTGTCTTTCCTGCTTTCCTTCCAGGTATGGCAAGAGTCGCTTTCTATCCTGACGTATTTCCCTCTTCAATGTTATCTATACACTTTTTAACCTGGACGTACTACACGATACGTCCGAGATCAGCCCGGACAATCCTGGAGCTTAAATTGGTCCAGATAAATGTCTGAGGTTGCTAAAATTTTGCGAAGTTACCGCCGAGTTATTTTATTTTTTAAATTTCGGGCCTCCTACACGTTGAACTGAAATTACCAAGTCTGACTTGGAAGGAAGAATGAATGAAATTATAAAATACATAACTATTGATTACTTATTCGATGCATGGACGCTGTTGAACCAGATAATTCAAAACGCAGTACAAGATACAATCGAAGGAAAGAGGCACGCAATTTTCAAGGGTTTAAACATTGGTACCAGTGTTTCTTTCAGATATCTTTTCGGGGGGGGGGGGGGACTGCCCTCCCGGAGAAAGTCAACTGCCCCCCCCCCCGGGAGAAATCTCAGTTTGCACTAGCACACATACACACAAAAGAATAACAAAAGAAATAAATCAATAAAGTGAAAATAATCAATAAACAAACAAGTATAAAAATAAATAAATCCTTAGCCCATCCTTTTCTCTGATGGCATCAAAAAGCACTAAAATTGTGTTTTAATGTTTCAATTTAAAACTTTTCGGGGTAGAGTTCCGAACTCGAACCTTAACGTCATCAGAGACGCCTTACATTCTCCTTTTCAAGACTTCAATTTCGGAAAACTTCCAAAAGAGTTTCACAGACCACATTTATCTCCCCTATCTAATCAAACATAGCTTACAATTTCGGGTTTAGAACTCAAATTTCGACTTTATTTTCTTGAAAAGAGTTTCAAAACCTGTCCCTTTCTCAACTTCATCACACATACACCAATTGCGTTTTTAGGTTTTAAGTTTGCAAAAAAATGTGAGGCAGAATCTGTGACCCCCTCCCCCTAGTTATAGGGGCTTTATCTTAAATATCATCTCAGATGACCTACAATTGTGTATTTAGAGCGCCAATATTGAAATATTTTGAGGGTGGTGTCTTGGACTTCATCCCTTACCGTCAACGTACCTATACATTTGTGTAATTAGGGCTTCAAGTTGGGAATTTTTCTGGGGGAATGCCTCCGGATTCCCATTAACGTTTTTTAATATTTAACAAAATTTTGTTTTGGGAACAAAAACGTTTTTGGAGTTTCAGTTTCGAAAAATTACCGGGCGGAAAACTAAGTTTTTTAAACATTTATCCCCTCTCCCATGGGAATGGTGGCCATGAAA
>JAXGGA010018284.1:0-22412 GCA_038373865.1 Uloborus plumipes
CTGCTGTTTTTACAGTATAATACTGGCAGCCGAGGTTCCAATTTCACAGTGATAAACTGTGAAACTAGTAATTTTAGTTTCTTACTGTAAAGTTAGAAATTCTACAGTCTATTGCCGTAAAATTTAGCTGTATTATACTGTAAAAGCAACAGTATAATACTGGCAGCAGAGGTTCCTGTTTACAACTAAAATACACGGTTGTAAAGCATAAAATTAGCAATTTTGCAGTTTATTACAGTAAAATTAGCTGCATTATACTGTAAAAGCAACATTCATTTTTTACAGTGTAGAAGTCGAGTCCATTTCAGTGTTTCTTTCAGGCATCTCTCCGGGGGGGCAGTGCCACCCCGGAGGAAGTCAACTGCCCCCCCGGGGAAAAATCAGCATGACCCAACACACACGCAAAAATAAATAAAATAAAGTAAAAAATAAATAAATAAACAATTAAATATGAAAGAAATCTTTTATATAAAAAATTAAAAGGTTAAAACATATCGAGGCGAGCTGGGGAGCATCAAAGATGGTCCTTAATTTCAATTCAGGACATCAATTTTGAAAAAATACCGGGGGAGAATTCATTTAAGATTGGCTGTCATACAGTTGCGCGCTTTTTTTTTGGGGGGGGGGGGGCTCTTCACTTTCAAAACACTTCCTGGGAGAGTCCTGAACTGCATCAATTTTCATAATGTTTTAAAAGATAAATCTACAAAATCGTTTTTAGGACCTCAATTTTAAAAATTTCAGATGAATTATTTGTGAACTCCATCCTTTTGTATGGAGATTCTATTTGTAAAACTTTTCCAGGGTAAAGTCTTACCCTTTGAGAACTAACTCCAAATTCACCTTAATGTTGAAAAAAGATTGTACAAAATTTCGATTTTAGAGCTTCAATTTCGAAAACTTTTTAAAGAAAAATCCTTGTATTCCATTCCCCAAGGCCATCTAAAATTCCGTTGGAGTTTCGGTTTCGAAATATACCAAGGACCTCATTCCTTTCCTTAAAGTTACCAAAATGGCATACAATCACGTTCTAAAAACTACGATTTCGAAAATTTTCAAAATTAAGTCTCCCTCTGTTCATTGTCTAAAAGTCATAATTTATGATGCGTTATATATATGATGTTTATAAACACCATAACGTAGATATACGACCAACAATTTTAGAACATTTTAGAAAAATATTCATTGGAGAACAGGGGCGCACCCAGGATTTAGTTTAAGAGGGGGCTAATTTCTGACATACAGTACCGTTAACCCTTTAATGTCCATAGGCTATTGGATAAAAAAAACTAAACTTTAATAGATTACCCTCCCCCCTTTTCTTTCTTTCTATTTATTTGTTTTTCTCCCAGCTTGTTTTTTTTTTTTTTCTTTTTTTAGTTTCGATATGGAAAACAGCGTCATTAAAAATCGAAAAAAATGGGGATAAATACCTCCAGAAAAAAATAACTATGAAATTTTAGATGACTGTTAATCTTTGAAGAGCTCGAGTCGGGGGGCTCTCCCACTGAAAATTTTCGAAATTGATGTCCGAGAAGCACTTAGGCCCTCTTTGAAGACATTAGGAGAAGAAATGGGGATTTTGGAACATTTTACTGCAAATTTTTTGATGTTGAAATTCCAAAAACGAAATGTATAATTATCTCAGATAATCTTAGGAAGAATGGGGTTCTACCACTCTCAACCGGAATTTTTTCAAAATTGATGTCTCAAAAACGCAATCGAATCTGTTAGAGAAAGGGATGGGGTTCGGATTTCTCCCCTGGATGTTTTTTGCCGAAATCGAAAATCTCTAACTCAATTTTAAACGATTTTCGAGATATTCAGGAGTGTGGCAGTTCGAAAGTCTTTCCTGGAAACTTTTTTGAAATTGAAGTTTTAAAAATTCTATCGTAAAATGCGTTTTTAAAACTTCATCATAGTATCTTAAAATGCTATTGAATTTAAAAATGCTATTGTATTGTTTAAAAATGCTATTGCGTCATCTTTGATGACGATATGGGAATGGATGGAATGTGGAACTCTCCATTGGATATTTTTCCCGAAACTAAACTTAGAGAAATGCTGTTCCATCGTTGGCGATGTTAAGAGTTCGGAGGACTTCCCCAGGAAAGTATTTGAAATTGAAGTCTTAAATAGAAGGTTTTTGTTCATTTATCGGTAACCTTAGCAATGGTATTCTGTACTCTCACCCTCTCACCAGCAGTTTTTGTGATTGAAGTTCCAAAAATGAAATTTAAGAAGATCTTTTTTTTTTTTTTTTTGATTTTTTGAAATTTAAGTTAAAAAAAAACTGCAGACCATCTTTGATGATGGGGCTCGTTTTTCTTCTTCGGAAATTTTAAGAAATTCATGTTTCAAAAAAACAAACATTAGACGACCGTCGATTCAGAGACTTTCTACCGGAATTTTCAAAACTTGAAGCTCTATAAAATTATAATCCTTGCTAACTTTAAAGCCGAAAAAAAGAGAGGGATTAGGTTTGGAAAACCCCTTCCTCCCAATTTCTTCACTTTTTTTTTCTTTTCTTTTTTTATTTCAAATAAAAATTCAGATAATAGGAAACGTTTTTCAGTCAACTATTTTGGTTTTTCGTACTTAAATTTTCAATTTCCTTCCGATGAATTCATTGGTTTGAAGTACAGAAGTTTATGGCTTTCGTAAAAATGCCTTTTTTTCGATACATGTAAAAATACCCTTTTTTCGACAAATTGTCATTTTCCAAAAATACCCTTCGGTCACATTTTGCTGTTTTTCCTCTATCTTTTCTTCCTTTTATTTTCATACCATTTTATATATATTTTTAATCTTTTCTTGTTTCTCGAGCATATACTTCTTATAAATCAGTGGTGGGGTAAATCATGTCGCAAGCGCCGTCCCCCTTCCCCTCCATAAAGAGGGGGGGGGAGGGCTCTAATGAAATGGATTAAAAAATGTGCATGAAATATGTTTTATATAATTTTGTTCTTCTGACAGATAGGAGCTTTAAAAATTTTATTGTGATGATCTTTCAAACCTGCAATTCGCCATTGCGAACTATCATGATTCTCTATCTCCATGACCAATCCTCGAAATTAAAACTATTTTAGTTTTGATGATGAGACGCTCTGTGATTTGAGGCAGTCTGCCATTCTGAGACCCTATTTTCGCTCCTGTGCATGAACAATGAATGATTTGATTGAAAACAATGCCTTGGTCTCTCAGAAATTGTAAAAGAGGGGGGAAGGGATTTTATAGAGGGGAACTTACGACCCAGTTTCCCCAAGATTTTAGGAAAGACAAGGTATATATTATCCGTGTGTGTATTTGTTATTTTACTGGTTTTAAAACGTAGTATATATTGAGTTATTAATGACTTGAATCTTTCAGGGGGGGGGGCTTAGGCCCCAAAGCCCCCTCCTGGGTGCGCGCCTGTTGGAGAACAACTTAGTTTTACTTAAATATTACGTCCACGATTCTGTCCATATTTTGAATTCTCTTCATTCACTTTTAGAACGCAATACACCCGATGTGTGATCCTCATTCATTTTAGTCATGATTCTTTTCTAAGCTGGCAGCTAGATCCACTCTGTTTCCGAAAAAAGATCTCTGCATGCAGCACTATATGTTAAATAAAAAAGAGGGTCATCAGACTCTCATATAACCACTTCCTCAACCTTATCAAGTTTATTGGATCTTACGACAGCCTTGCTTCGTTATGCATTTTATTGCAATGGATTCGGTTTTTCTATCTCTTACCTTGTTATGGGAATGAAATAATGAAATTACTCTCAAAAACTGAAAAAGGAACAGAACACAACATAAAAAATTGAACTGTCATTTGAAACATATATCACCCTCCCTCGGGAGTACATAGCCAATCATTTAGATAAATTTACAATCTGATGTTTTAAAATATTGAAGTTTTTAGATTAAGAGTAATTAGTTGTCGATTTACTTCATAGGGAAAAGAGATGATTCACTCACATCTACCACCTTAAACACGTCCTTGGCAACTACGGATAGAGTTGCCAAGGACGTCTGGTTTAGAAGAGGTCATTATTGGAAATATTGGGTAATAAGTATGCAATTTTAAGAGTCAAAAGGGGGGGGGGGTTATCGAAAAAAGTCTCCAAAATCCAATTTTAGGATTTTTGGTTGCTGTAGTTCACCCCCATGACCCCCTCCCTTCTGGTTCGGAGCCTATCCCTTCGCCCTTTCGGATTCTCAAAGTGCCCCCCCGGAGCAAAATGTCTGAAAGAAACGCTGGTCCATTTTCTTCATAAAATGCATGCAATAAAGCAAGGATAAACATACTTGGAGCATTTAAAAGCTGTTTTGTACCGCAAGTGATGCTTTTTTAGGCTACTTTCCCGTTAAAAATAAAAGAAAGAAGAAAAATATATTAAAAGTGGCTTAATGCATCTAAAAATATCGCCAAGTCCGAAAAAAAAGCCAAAAAGAAATAAAAAGGTAAAATGAATATCGAAAAATTAAAAATTTGAAAGTAGGGTATTGAGATGGGGAATTTGTGTGTCTGTCGGTCGGTCTGTCTGTCCCCCCCCCCCAATAACTTTTGAATGAACATTCCGATTTGGACAAACTTTTTTTTGTTGGAAAGATCTCGGCGAGTACAGCTCATTCCCATATTTGATTTTTCGATTTGAACAATTTTTGGTTCAACTTTGAACCGTTCAAACAACCTGTCCCGCGATGCTAACGTTTGAGTGAACAGTACGATTTGAACAATTTTTTTTTTTTTGTTCGAAAGATCTTATAAAGGATACTTCATTCCCGTATTTACATTTTCGATTTGAACAATTTTTCGTTCAACACTGAACCGCTCAAGCAAGCTGTCATCTCTAATAACTTTTGAGTGAATAGTCCGATTTAAATAAACTCTTTTTTTTTTTGTTCGAAGGATGTCAGCAAGGATACTTCATTACCGTATTTCAATTTGAACATTTTTTCGTTCAACATTGAACCGTTCAAGCAACCTTTCCCCATCTAATAGCTTTTGAGTGAACATTCCGATTTGGACTAACTTTTTTTGTTGGAAAGATCTCGGCGAGTACAGCTCATTTCAATATTTGATTTTGCAATTTGAACAATTTTTGGTTCAACTTTGAACAGTTCAAACAACCTGTACCGCGATGCTAACTTTTGAGTGAACAGTCCGATTTGAACAAACTTTTTTTTTTTTTTGTTCGAAGGATCTCAGCAAGGATACTTCATTACCGTATTTAAATTTTCAATTTGAACATTTTTTTCGTTCAACATTGAACCGTTCAAACAACCTTTCCCCACCTAATAATTTTTGAGTGAACCGTCCGAATGGAATAAACTTTTTTTTGTTTGAAAGATCTCGGAGAGGCTCATTCCCATATTTCGCTCTTTGATTTGAACCATTTTTCGTCCAATATTGAACCGTTTAGAAAAAGACTTAACATTGCACCTACGGGGAAATTTAAATTGAATGTTGATCCTGAACTTAAAGTCGGATTTCCTTCGGACTAACTTTGTAAGAAAATGGTTTTGATTTATAATGTTTGTAAAGTACTTTTCTGAATAATCTTCTGTGAGGACTCAGATTCCGCAAACATGGCGGAAATGCAGGCTCAGAAAAAAAATGACTGACTGTGCAGACGATTTTTTGTTTTTTTATTCATTTGCTTTATTTTATTTATTATTGTTAGTTTTTTTTTTTGGCAGACGATTTTTTTGTAACAAAATTTTTTCATTCACGAGGGCATTTTATTCTTTATTTATATTTAACAACTGGCAACGGATCAAAAGTGAAATTCCAGACATTTTATTAACGGACGAGGTTTTTTTCTTTCTTTGATAAAATGTGTTTTGATGCTCTTTGTACTTTTATTTATTTATTTTTTTGAAAACGATTGAGGATTTTTTCTACGGAGGAACTGTAACAGTTACATTCCTTAAAAGGTGCGACAAAACTTCATTTATTCGTTTATTTACTTTTTACGTGTCTATTTCATCTGATGAGAGGGGTATAGTTTGCTTTTAGAAATCAGCTTTAAGTGCTAAAAAGGTATGTTTGACGTAATTTTCAGTCTCAGATAATCCAGAATAATGATCAGATGGGAGAATGCCGATGTACGGGAAAGTAGACTCGTTCAGTTCTTGACAGAACTTCTTGTTCTTTATATTAAAATGGAATTGCCTTGCCCACATTTTTCAGAGAAACCATTGAAATTAAGAGCTGAATATTTGCACCATTACATAAATATGTGGTTGTCGAAGTCGTCAGGGCTCGCAGTAGACTTTTTCAAAATTTTAGGGGAATTTTAGGAACATTTTGACAAAATTTTAGGAAAATTTTAGGGGTAATTTACGATTTTCTTTAACTACAAATATGTCCCTAACAGTCGTTCCCGACAAACCAAAACTGAAAATGCATTTTATTTATTATAGTATAAATCAGAACCTTCAAATACTTCCACAAAAAAAGTCAAAACAAAAAAGAAACAATGTTTTGATGTTATGACATGTTCAAAAGCCAGACGGCACTTTAACTTGCAGACATGGTTTCAAAATTTTCCCTTCGAAAGATAAGCGCATCAGAGTTTTTTCAGTTGACCAGCTTCTACAGATATTAATCCTGTTCAACAATTACCTCAATAATGTTTTAACTGCAGCAGCTTTCTACAGCTGTTTTTAAATGTTATTTCACTAGACCCAGATATAATATTCATTCTTTCTTTGAACTCATTAATATTTTTGTTATTTCAACAAATCTGAAAATTTACATTTTTTTTTTTTTTTTTTTTTTTTTCCCCAATAAATTTGTTTTCAATTTTTTTCTTTTTCATTTTTGTTTTTATCTAGTAAAATAGCAGTGCCTAGGAAACAGTTCGTAAAGTTAACCCTTGTGGCCTGCTATGTTCAATGTTACGAATCGAAAAGAATCTTGTATCACCAAACAATTTTTAGATAGTAATTTTCTTTTCCCTCATATTGAATATAATGTTTTGATTTGAAACTAGCAGTGTAATATCTACGAATTGTCAAAAGCCCATATGTTTGCTTTTCAACTCTGCCTCCCTCTGCCCTCAGAGTATTGTGATATTTCAAGTAGTGTAAACATTTCTGAATATCAAATTAAGCTGCGGCTACAATTTTATGTATGCTACCTTAAACTCCCAATCAATAACACATGAAAGTTAATGCATTTTTAAGAGCAGAAAAAGTATGCAAATGGTGGGAAAAAACTGTTAAGTAAAAATTTTAAGGAATAATTAATAACTATAATTGACATAACAACCCTGATTTTGAATAGAAAATGAAAGTAAGGAAAAGAAATCATTGGCTTAGTACAAGTCCCATCTTTTTACAACAGTTCACTAAGTTCATTAGATCTGTTGGATTCCCAAAAATTTTCAAAATCTTATTTGAGCTGAAAACAAAGTTCGATGGAAAAGAAATGATACTTTTTAAGAATGCTCATAATTTGAACTGATTCAGATGCAACAGGAATGACATTTTTGAATGAGTTGACATTGAATGACGAGCCTACAAATAATCTATAAACAAAAGAAAATTAAACAAGGTTCAAACTAATGGTACGAATAAAATTATCAATGTCCAAGTGGTGAATTTACATAGTAAACTAAAATGAGCGAGTTTTATAGAAGCGGATGCAAACAGATTGCGAAATTCGCAAATAATTGAACTTAGGCGTGTAAGAAACAGCTCAAAGCCAAAAAATTTTACAGGTAGGTGGTGTTTCATTCAGGTAGAGTGGTGAAATAGCTGTTTTAAAGTTAAATAGTTGGTTTTTAAGAGGAAGAATTTTAAGTCTGATCCAAGATGAAAAATGGTATGAAGAATGTTTTTAACGATATATTTTGTAAAATATCTATTTATCACATTAAATACCAAGGGAAAAGTTTGCTTTTGGCTATAAAATACTTTCAGAAGGTATTTTAAATTCCCCTAAACAGCTCCTGTAAATATTTATAATTTTTTTAGGAATGCCACAAAATTTTAGTACAATTTTAGGAGGTCTGAATTTTTTTAGGAATTTTAGGGGGAATGCGAGCCCTGAGTCGTGTATGATAATGCGATTAAAGAATCTGGATTCATTGAAATTCATTTTTATAGTTCAATTATAGTTTCGTATGATTCTTGATTCTATTTAGAGTTTTTGCACAGACTCCAAAACTTATGTTTAAATGTAGTATCAAGGGGTGTTGAAACGCTAGCAGAAGGAACGCAGAAAGAAAAGTAATGCTTTGTGACGTTACAACTCATTCAGCGGTTAGTTTCGTTTTCCGAGAGGCGTGGCCTAGTCGCTTTTAAAACTTGTTTTAAATATGTTTAAATTGACTTAATGGAGGTGTTGTGGTATGTTTCTGCAGTTTTTCAGGGTCTTTCATTTGCAAGTGAGTTTGAAAATCATGCATCTTCCCTATTCTATTTAGTGTTTTTGCGCCGACTTTTATTTTTTACTTCTCAGAGCACTCGCCGAGTGAAGTTCTAAAGTCGGTTTTTATTTATTGCAAAAAAATTATTAAGTATGGGAGAGAGCTCATGAATATTTTCAATTCAGTTTATTTGTCTGATGTCACTGTCAGTATTATGAAATAAAACACTTATTCAAATATTCAATATGTTTTTATTAGTATCATAATAAGCATCTTTTAATACCCCGCGGCGGCGCTCAGGGCTCACCACCGAACGCGCGGAGCAAGGTGCGCAGGTCGTCGGCGCTGAGGTGAAGAACTACGACGCAAGCGCAGAGGGGGAGGGGGGGGCGTCTCCTCACCTCGAGCCGCCCCAGCCTGGCGGCGATGGGGAAGCCGCAGAGGGGAAACTGCGCCCCCAGGCGGCCGTCCCGCAAGAGGCTCCGGACGCCCCGCACTCCCTCATCCTCCGTATCTCTTCCTCGCACTCAGAGAGCAGCTGGACGCCGCGCTTCGTCAGGGCCGGGTGGAGCTTCATCTCCGCCCAGTCGATGGCGACGTCCCGCAAGGCGCAGGCGGCCAGGATTGCTCTCGCGGCGTCGACGTGTTCAAACCGTAGTGCGTAGCACAGCGGATACTGTCCGGCTCCGTCTTTCTCGTGCGGCAGCACCTCGCTTGCCAGCAGCTTTAGCGCCACACGCACGTATCCGAACAGCGTGGAATAATGCAGCGGCGTGCGCCCGTCTTCATCCCGGACGTCGTTCCGGCCGCCAGCGTCGGCGAGGACTTCCGCTGCGGCCCCCTTTCCGCACCGCAGGGCGGTGTGCAGGGGCGTCCGTCCGTCGTGATCCGCGGCCAGGGGATCGCTTCCCGCCTCCAGCAGCGCTCGAACTGTCTCCACATCTCCGTTCTCTGCCGCCCTGTGCAGCGCGGTCCTTCCGCACGAGTCCGTCTCGGCTACGTCCGGCGGCAGCGGGCGTCGCCTAAAAGAGAGGGGGTGATGAATATGTAATTCATTCTCCATTTCGCACACATTTTTTCTCGTTTCAGTCTAATCTTAGAAAAAAATTTCTAACTTTTTCTTCAACAGCACTCTCCTAAAGTAGATAAATTTATGAAGGGAGGCAGCTGGCCAAAATTTTCTACACTTGACCAATTACTTATTAAGAGGCACTCGTGTTTATGCCACATACTTGATGTGGCGTTTTGATTGAAAGCAAGTTAGTCTTGAAAGCTACTTTCAAACACTGAACACCTTCACAAAACAGATTTATAATAACAAGTAAACTAGAAGTCCTAACCGTCTATTGAACTCTTTTTAGCCTACTCTCCCATTAAAAATAAGACAGTAGGGTATTGAGATGGGGAATTTGTGTGTCTGTCGGTCTACCCCCCCCCCCCCCCAATAACTTTGTAATGAACATTCCGATTTGAACAATTTTTTTTTGTTGGAAAGATCTCGGCGAGTACAGCTCATTCCCATAGGGTCATTCCACGTCAGTTCACCCGGTCATGTAACCCATGTCCTCGGATTTTGATAAAATTTGGTGTATTTAATATTTTTATGGTGGTAAGTAACCATATGAATTCTTTTGCCCATATGTGATCTGGTTTTTGTTTTATAGGCCGTCAAACTTTTCAAAAAATTGCATTTTCTGTCAACCGCTAAGCCTAATCTGCATGTATACGTATCCCTTCAGTAAATTGTGACGGGTGCAGAAATCTTTCAATATTTCCAAAAATTCTCAGATATATTGCTGAAAGTATGAGGATTTAATAAAAAAATACTTGAAATTTATATAATATAATTTTGTTTGAATAAAATTTGAATAAACTACGACAAGCATTTTTTCTCTTGTGCAAAACATGAGTTTACTTAAGTGGCATTTCACGAAAAGGCGGAGGTCATATTCAATAATGGAAGCATTCGAAATGAGCCTGAATGTGTGTTCTATCATTGCAAAGAATAAAATTAGTGGTTTTTTTCGTTTTCTTGTTGCTGTTGTACAATATACACATTTCAGTATCAAAATTTTTGAAAAAAAGTTCTAGTCATTTTCCTAACCTAAATTTCACTGAAAAGCAAACATACCTTTATTTTTAAGTGTATTTACAGCCCTATTATGCTACTTAAAAATCATCTTAATCCCTTATTAAGCAGAAAGAAAAGTGAGAAATAATTTATGACTCCCAAATTAAGTTGTTAAGTTCAGCAAAATATCAGATGTAGAAAAAAGATGTGCAAAACATGAATTTACTCTAGTAGCTTTCTATGAAGAGGCGGAGGTCATATTCAATAATAGAAGCATTCGAAATAAACCTAAAGGTGTGTTCTATCATTGCAAAGAATAAAATTAGTGGCTTTTTTTCGTTTTCTTGTTGCTATTGCACAATATACACATTTCAGTACCAACATTTTTGAAAAAAGTTCTAGTCATTTTCCTAACTTAATTTTCAATATTTTTTGCGTAAAAGAAGCATTGTTCATGCTTTTGTAGCATAAAAACGTATTATATTTAGTTTTAATGAATTATAATTGTATTGAATGTGCGAAGAAGAGATGGGATAGCACAATCTTTAAAGTAAAAATAATAATTAAAAATGTGAGTTTCAGAATATTATCGGATTGTTTGTCTTTGAAGTGTTTGTGTGATCCTGTTTTCAGCAAATTTAAGGAATATACTGTTTGATATTTTAACGCTCAACCTTCCTTGCATTTTCGCATGTATCAGGTTTCTTCTTATTTTATCAAAATATAGGTCATAGTGATAAGAAGGATAAAGAATGTGAGTGTATTTTCTATTTTGGTTCGTTTGTTTTTCATTGGATTCGCTTATCAGGAAAGTTGGTTTGCGCTGATAAATAATAATAGGAGATAATTAAAAAGCTAGAGCCCCGGACAGACATAATTCAATAAAAATAAACTAGAAATTTCAGCATCCAGTTAAGAGCAAATACAGCTTTCGACACTTGCTATTGGAGTTTAAAAGAAAAAAATTGAAAATTTTCAAGTAAGTGACTATGCTGGATTTGAAGCAAGACTATCTTTTACCTAAGAAAGGACTATTATCTTTACTATAACCAAGAAATGGTAAGATGTTAGATGAAATAACTACGTCAAACGGTCCGTAACATAAGATTCTGGAAGATGTTACTATTCTCTTCAAAAGGAGATTGAATATGTATAAAATAAGTATTCCGAATATTTCATGATAACGTGACTTCAACAAGTACTGTCCGACGTCGGAAATGCAAGGAAGGTCGAGCGTTAAAATATCAAACAGAATATTCCTTAAATTTGCTGAAAACAGGATCACACAAACACTTCAAAGACAAACAATCCGATAATATTCGGAAACTCATATTTTTCATTGTTATTTTTTCTTCAAAGACTGTGCTATCCTATCTCTTCTTCGCACATTCAATACAATTATAAATCATTAAAAATAAATATAATACTTTTTTATGCTACAAAAGCATGAACTATGCTTCTTTTACACAAAAAATATTGAAAAATAAGTTAGGAAATGACTAGAACTTTTTTCAAAAATGTTGGTACTGAAATGTATATATTGTGCAAAAGTAGCAAAAAAAAATAAAAAAAAAAAAAAAACGAAAAAAGCCATTAAATCTGTTCTTTGCAATGATAGAACACACCTTTAGGTTTATTTCGAATGCTTCTAATATTGAATATATGACCTCCGCCTCTTCATAAAAAGCTGCTAAAGTGAATTCATGTTTTGCACATCTTTTTTCTACATCTGATATTTTTCTGAACTTAACAACTTAATTTGGGAGTCATAAATTATTTCTCACTTTTCTTTCTGCTTAGTAAGGGATTAAGATGATTTTTAAGTAGCATAATAGGGCTGTAAATACACTTAAAAATAAAGGTATGCTTGCTTTTCAGTGAAATTTAGGTTAGGAAAATGACTAGAACTTTTTTTCAAAAATTTTGATACTGAAATGTGTATATTGTACAACAGCAACAAGAAAACGAAAAAAACCACTAATTTTATTCTTTGCAATGATAGAACACACCTTCAGGCTCATTTCGAATGCTTCCATTATTGAATAGGACCTCCGCCTTTTCGTGAAATGCCACTTAAGTAAACTCATGTTTTGCACAAGAAAAAAAATGCTTGTCGTAGTTTATTCAAATTTTATTCAAACAAAATTATATTATATAAATTTCAAGTATTTTTTTATTGAATCCTCATACTTTCAGCAACATATCTGAGAATTTTTGGAAATATTGAAAGATTTCTGCACCCGTCACAATTTACTGAAGAGATACGTATACATGCAGATTAGGCTTAGCGGTTGACAGAAAATGCAATTTTTTGAAAAGTTTGACTGCCTGTAAAACAAAAACCAGATCACATATGGGCAAAAGAATTCATATGGTTACTAACCACCATAAAAATAATAAATACAGCAAGTTTTATTAAAATCCGAGGACATGGGTTACAAAATCCCGTTTTCCTGGGTGATTTGACATGGATTGACCCCATAGTTGATTTTTCGATTTGAACAATTTTTGGTTCAACTTTGAGCCGTTCAAACAACTTGTCCCGCGATACTAACTTTTTAATGAACAGTCCGATTTGAACAAACTTTTTTTTGTTGGGAAGATCTTGTCAAGGATACTTCACTCCCGTATTTGTATTTTTGATTTGAACAATTTTTCGTTCAACATTGAACCGTTCAAACAAGACCCTAATAACTTTTGAGTGAACAGTCGGATTTAAACAATCTTTTTTTTTTTTCGAAGGGTCTCAGCAAGGATACTTCATTACCGTATTTAAATTTTCCTTTTAAACATTTTTTCGGGCAACCAACCTTTCCCCACCTAATAACTTTTAAGTGAACCGTCCGAATTGAATAAACTTTTTTTGTTCGAAAGATCTCGGAGAGGTTCGCTTTTTGATTTGAACCATTTTTCGTTCAACGTTGAATCGTTCAGAAAAAACTTAACATTAGCGCCTACGGGGATATTTAAGTTGAATGTTGATCCTGAGCTTAAAGGATTCCGACTCCGTCAACATAGCGGAAATGCAGACTCAGAAAAAAAAATCACTGACTGTATAGACTATTTTTTATTTATTTATTCATCTGTTGTTTTGTTTTTATTTTATTTTTTTTTTTGGCAGACTATTTTTTTGCAACAAAAATTTTTCATCCGCGAGAGCATTTTATTTTTTATTTATATCTAACAACTGGCAACGGATTAAAAATGAAATTCGAGACATTTTATTAACAAACGAGTTTTATTTTCTTTCTCTGATAAAATGTGTTTTGATGTTCTTTGTACTTTTATTTATTTATTCATTTTTTGAAAACGATTGAGGAATTTTTCTGCGGAAGAACTATAACAGTTATTCTCTGAAAGGTGCGACAAAACTTTATTTATTCGTTTATTTACTTTTTACGTGTCCATTTCATCTGATGAGATTGGTATATATTTTGCATTCAGAAATCAGCTTTAAGTGCTAAAAATGTTTTGTTTGACATAATTTTCAGTCTCAGATAATCAAGAGAATATTAATCAGATGCTAGAATGCCGATGTCGATGTACAGGAAAGTAGGCTCGTTTAGTTCTTGACAGAACTTCTTGTTTTGAATTAATTATTTATCAAGGGACTTCACTTTACACCAAAAATAGAGTAGCCTAGTTCTAAACATGAATTCAACAAAAAAAAAACTTTTGTTAACAAAGCAATAAAGCACCGATTGATTATAATGGGGGGGGGGGGGGAGATGCGATGCAAATGAATGAAAAAGAAAATCCAGCTTTATCTCAAACAAAAACATAACAGTAGTAAAATATAACATGCCTGCCCTGAAGTTTGAAAAAGCAAAGTCAAGTTTCGGGCGCCATGTTTGCCCACGGTACAAAGAAAACTTGCAAATACACTGCTCGACATTGAAAATGCAACACCAAGAAGGAGTGGTCAGAAATTGATGAAATTTGGTAAGAAGACAGAGACAGCATGGAACAATAAGTGATATTTATTTCAAAATAAATAAGCAAAATTTAGAGCGAGGACGGCGTAGGCTCAGTAAGTGGGACCACCGCGGACAGCGATGCACGAAGAAACACGTCTAGGCATGGAGTCAATAAGCCTGCGGATGGTGTCATGAGGGATGGCACTCCATTCCCTTTCAACCATTTGCCACAGTTCGTCCTCTGAACGACAGGTTCTGCAAACGGCGTCCAATCACGTCCCACACATGTTCGATTGGTGACAAGTCAGGAGAGTATGGTGGCCAGGAAAGCATCTGTACACCTCGTAGAGCATGTTGGCTAATTCGAGCACTGTGAGGCCGGGCGTTATCCTGTTGAAAAATTGCATTTGGCAGACCCTGAAGGTAGGGGATTGCCACCGGCCGCAGTACATTATCTACATATCGTTGGGCCGTCATAGTGCCCCGAATACGAACTAGAGGTGATACGGAATTGTATGCAATAGCGCCCCAAACCATTATGCCACGTTGTCGCGCTGTGGGGCGTTCCACAGTTACTGCCGGATTCGATCTTTCTCCACGTCGACGCCACACACGTATGCGATGACTATCGCTGGACAAACAGAAGCGGGATTCATCTGAGAACACTACGGTTTGCCATTCTGCCATCCACGTCGCTCTGGTCCGGCACCATTCCAAACGTTGGAGTCTGTGCTGTGAGGTCAATGGCAGTCTTCTTAGCGGGCGCCGTGATTGCAGGCCACGTGCAACCAGTCGACGGGAAATGGTTCTGGTCGACACAGGAACATCCAGGGTACCTTGCACGTGCTGCAGAATCGACGTACAAGTGACTTGCGGGTCCGCCACAGCTTGTCGGTGAATCCGTCGATCCAAGCGGTCTGACGTCACTCTGGCTGCACCTGCACCCCTCAATGTGGCTACATTTCCTCTTTCCAACCATCTCCGACACAGCCGATGCACAGTGCTTGCATCCATGTGGGTATCAGCTGCAATTTGACGTATGGACCAACATCCCCTTCTCAGTCCGATCACCATACCCCTTGTAAAGTCGTCTATATGCTGGAAGTGTCTTCGTTGAGGACGGCGTGGCATTTCCTCCTATCACACGTATCCTTCGAGACAAAAACCAAATTTCTCCGATAATTAGTCTGGCAGAAAAACCAACATGCACATAGCCCACTTTTCAACTTCATTCTCTTATATCTTACTTCACGTGCGTCGGAGAGCTGCGCATTTCATATCATTTGCATAACTCAGTGACGTGCGTCTACGGTAAAATTTGCATGAATTTCTGACCACTCCTTCTTGGTGTTGCATTTTCAATGTCGAGCAGTGTATTTTTTTTCATTGAAAAACGGACAAAAATCGAAAGAGGGTGGATAGATATCACGTAAATGAATGAAAAATAAAATGTAGCCGTATCTCAAGTAAAAAATAACCCCAGTAAAATAAAACACAGCTGCTCTAACGAGCAAAAAAGCGAAGAAAGGTTACGGACGCCATGTTTGGCCACAGCAAAGATCCCCCCCCCCCCCCAGCGGCTAAATGGGGAGGAAACAGAAGCCCCTAAGAAAAAGCATGCTCAAGAGGGGGAAAAAATTCGCCGAAAGTTGCGGACAACTTTTCTAAGTTGTTTTCATTAGTGTTGACAAAAACTGTCTGCAAGAGGGTTTCACTGGCGGCGATGATGCCGCCGTGTTTCTGTCATAGGGCAAGGCTGAAAATTTAAATTTTCAACTACCAACCAGTGGACAGCACAGATTTACAGCTTACAAGACACTGATTCAGAAAACCTGATAATTGTTATGGTAACAACCATGATGCAAAAAATTTGAAAAGAAAAGAAAAAACACACAAAAAAAAAAAAAAAAAAACGGCATTTTAAAAAATGTTATATTTTAAAATATTTCTCAGCTCAAGGCCTATGATTCAAACTTGAATGCTAAAAATCCTCCTATTTGACTTTTAAATGTCAAATGTTTTGCAACTTTGGCATATTTTTATGCAATTTTTGGGTTTATTTGTCATTTTTCAGCAATCTCTTTTTCAAGTTCCGATATTTCTTCTCATTTTGGGATTCGTAGTCATTTTTCAGCAATCTCTTTTTCAAGTTCCGATATTTCTTCTTATTTTGGGATTCGTGTACTGTTCAAATCATATTGAACTAAAATACAAACAAATTTTTCGAAAACAAAAAATAAAAAAAAAAACAGCATTTTTTAAAACCATTTAAAATTTTTGCATCACTACGAGGCGAATGTATTTTTTCGATCAAAAAGAAATCAAAAATTAAATCATTTGAAAATCTTGATAATGAAGCTCTTGAAAGAGATGGAGTTGGTCGCTGTACTGTCCTCTGATATGTGCAAATCAAGTTCCTAATAGTTGGGGCTTTTGGAGTTCTAAAAGTCTACCTTTATGATTAACCAATAGTAAATGGGAGACCGAGATATGCTCGATAAAAAAAGAGGTTCGTAAAATCTTGTTTTGTCAAAGAATCATCTGAATCAAATAAATGGAGGCACACAACTTTAAATAGCAACATCTCAGTTTCAGCTCGCCTGCAGACACCGCCTTTACGCTAGCACGGCAGAATACACATTTATCGTAGAACTACTAAGGCAGGAATTCAAGTGAAACAGGCGATCGCAAATTACAATCGCTACTGGAAATGAATTACATTAGAACGTTTCTTGATAAAAACATCGTGACGTCAGCGTGACGTTTGCCTATGAAAAACGAGCTAATAGATAAAACGTCACAGCCTACTTGGCGAATAAGAGGAGATCACTGACTGGTTGTGAGCTCTTATTGGCTCCGCCCGTAGCGACGTCAGTGCCAAGTTAAGTTGATGATAATGTAATTCACTTCCAGTAGCGATTGCAATTCGAAGCATTGCAATGGTGTTTCACTTGAATCCCTACCTAACATTCAGCATCATATCTAAAACTTTATTTGAAATTTATTCTACATCTTTTTCTGTTTTAACATTATTAGAAATCATACATATTTTTTTGTTTTTTTTTAAAGGTATGTTTCCGTGTGGAGAATTTTTAATGCTGGCGATTATTTTTCATTTTAATGTACACCTCATATTCGAAATATTAGAATAATTGAGAAAATGTGATAAGGAAATAATTTTCCATTTATTTATTTTTTATAATAAAAAATTGCAATTAAATTGCTTATGATTGAAATCTGGAATGCTTACGTAATATTTTAACGGAAACAATATGTAAATAATATAAAATTAGATATTCCAATAGACTTCTGAGAAAAATCAAAATATTAAAATAAAATTAACATTGGTTCAAAATAATAGAATTTTGTTTTATGCAAAATATTACTGTATGAATTATGAAGTAAACGGCAGTTAATAGTTTTTAGCATCCGCTTTAGCTTTAACAACAGCGTTCGATGGATCTGGAATGCTAAACAAGTTGCTTACAAACATTTCGATCAATATTAGAAACTAAGTCGACTTTATACGTGCCACTAACTCAGTTTTATTTGAAGTAGGATTTTCTCGGAGTTTTTCCTTCTTTATATGACACAACTTTTCAATGAGATTAATGTCTGGTGAGTTTGGTGGCCAAGGAAGTACCTTAATATTGCCATGACTGAACCAATTCTGAGTCGACACTGATGCCTGAGGTGAAGCTAAATCTCGTTGAAAGATGAAATCATCTTCAAACAAATCTTCTGACGAAGGAATTTGGTAATATGCCAATATTTCTTGATATATCCGAGAATTAACCTTTTCGTAGACGATGCATAACTTTGCAGGTCCTTTTGCGCTCATGCAACCCCAAGTCATCGCACTAGCCACACACTAGCAGCAAATTTCACCGAGAGTTTAACCTTTTAGAACCGGGTGGTACACATGCTGTACCGCAAGTCGTTTTTACCTTTAAGGACGGGGTTGAAATCTTCGTTTCTACACTCTGGAATAGGGGATTTTTCCAATATTTCATAAAATCTTACTGGGGAATTACGGCTTTATATTTGAACCGCGAAGTCATAAAACCTAAGTGCTTGCCGTTGCACCTTCCATTTTCAGAGTAAAAGGGACTTGCGGTTCAACAGTTGTACCGGCCCGTCTCGAAAGGAAAACTTCTATACGAATAGCCCGGCTCCAAAAGGTTAAATTCTTTTTCAAATCGTCGCTTTGGAAGAATAACGCTGCAACTCAAAAAAATCGAAAAATGACATTTTTATATCATTTTGTTCAGAAAAAATCGCTCTTTATGATGAACATGGTTACAACTCAAAAGTGTAAAAAATATCCGTCATTATAAAAAAAAATATCCGTCAAATTAAAATTACGTCATTAGTTAAAATACCATTGAAGTCAATCATGCTACATTAGAAAAGAGATTAAAATATGGTTTTTTTAATGCTAGTTTCATTAAAATAGTCACAATAGTTTTGAGCACAAGCGCGATAGAAGTTAGTTTCTGAAAAGTTAAAAATTGCTCTCTTGAAAAATGGGCTTTTTTGAGGTTGCAGTGTTGTTCTTCCAAAGCGACGAAATGTGCTTCTTGCTGCATTCTCCAAACTCCAATACCTTAATGACCATATGAAACACAAAGCATACTTTTATCGCTGAATGATATTTTTTCCAATCGTCTTCGCTCCATAAGCGTCTTGATTTACACCGATTCAATTGTTTTACAATCAGGAGAGGTTTTGTTTTTGGTTCATGCGATTCAAACTTAAATTTATGAAGACGTCCTAATGTTGTTGACATAGAAACTTCAATTACTCCATTTTTCCATTTTCGGTGCAAGAATCGCATAGTTTTAAAACAGTTCTTCATAACAATACCTTTCAGTTTCTTTTCATCTTTAGGAGATGATTTTGGTTTTCGACCGCCATTTTGGCGATTATTTTGAAAACTTCCATTTTTAGCCTACTTTCCCGTTAAAAATAAAAGAAACACGAAAATAGTATTGAAAGTAGCTTAATGCATCTAAAAAATATCGCCAAGTCCAAAAAATATCGCCAAGTTAAAAAAATACCGCCTAGTCCAAAAAATATCGCCAAGTTAAAAAAATAAAAAGGTAAAATGAATATCGAAAAATTAAAAATTTGAAAGTAGGGTATTGAGATGGAGAATTTGTGTGTCGGTCGGTCGGTCTGTCCCCCACCCCCCTAATAACTTTTGACTGAACATTCCGATTTGGACAAACTTATTTTTGTTGGAAAGATCTCGGCGAGTACAGCTCAATCCCATATTTGATTTTTCGATTTTAACAATTTTTGGTTCAACTTTGAACTGTTCAAACAACCTGTCCCGCGATGCTAACTTTTGAGTGAACAGTCCGATTTGAACAAACTTTTTTTTGTTTGAAAGATCTTTTCAAGGATACTGCATTCCCGTATCTACATTTTCTTACTTTGCTTTTTGATTTGAACCATTTTTCGTTCAATATTGAATCGTTCAGAAAAAAAATTTAACATAAGCGCTTACGGGGAATTTAAATTGAATGTTGATCCTGAACTTAAAGTCAGATTTCCTTCAAACTAACTTTGTAAGAAAATGGTTTTGATAAATAATGTTTGTAAAGTACTTTACTGAGTAATCTTTTGTGAGGACACTGATTCTGACTCCGACTCCGCAAACATGGCGGAAATGCAGGCTCAGAAAAAAAAAGACTGACTCTGAAGACGATTTTTTGTTTATTTATTCATTTATTGTATTTTATTTATTATTATTTTTTTTTTTGGCAGACGATTTTTTTTTGTAACAAAAATTTTTCATTCACGAGAACATTTTATTCTTTATTTATATTTAACAACTGGCAACGGATTAAAATTGAAATTCGAGACATTTTATTAACGGACGAGTTTCTTTTTTCTTGCTTTGATAAAATGTGTTTTGATGCTCTTTGTACTTTTATTTATTTATTTATTTATTTTATTATTATTATTATTATTTTTTTTATAAAACGATGGAGGATTTTTTCTACGGAGGAACTGTAACCGTTACACTCATTAAAAGGTGCGACAAAACTTTATTTATTCGCTAATTACTTTTTACGTGTCTATTTCATCTGATGAGAGGGGTATATTTTGCTTTTCGAAATCAGCTCTAAGTGCTAAAAAGGTATGTTTGACATAATTTTCAGTCTCAGATAATCAAGAGAATAATGATCAGATGCGAGAATGCCAATGTCGATGTACGGGAAAGTAGGCTTGTTTAGTTCTTGACAGAACTTCTTGTTCAAATATTGTGTTAGCATATTTCTACCGCTTTATTGAGAACAGCATAAATAATTTACAATATCACATTGATTTTTACCGTGCCGGTACAAATCCACTATACACAATTTAATCGATTCAGGAATATCCCTCACACGACCCATTTCAAGACAAAAATCAAATAAACTGCTAAGTGACCTCTCATTTTAAATAAAATCATCTGCATTTTATCAATCATGCCACCCGTCATGAATTAGTGATGATGAAATAAGAATTGATGTGAAATATTTTAATATTTTGAAATTTCAAAATATTTTTTTTTTCTTTTCATCTCTTCAAATATGACATTAATTTGAAGATATTAAACAAACAAAATTATATAAAAAACCTAGGACCTTGAAAGTATAGCAGTGTACTTTTGTTTTGTTTTCTTTTTGCTCACTTTCTTTCGTTTTAACATTTTTTAATTTTATTCCTTAACCTTAGCTACTTTTTTTTTTTTATTTCATTCTGGCTTCAAACTGATAATAGCACTTTATGTACTGATATGATTCGCAATCTGGAAGACTATAATGTAATGCTCCACACAGGGCCGTAACCAGAACTTAGTTTCGAGGAGCGTTTTACCAAACCTATTTCTCGTGAAATCTATAAAGACAATAAACTTTGATTTCATGTTCTATATGAAGAGAAATTTATACCAGCTCGAATGGATTTTTTTGAATTAAAACACGAGCGCAAGCTGTGCCATACTGCTAGCATATGTATACATTTTTAGGACTCTAGAGGACTGCCACAAACAAGCACATAAAGATTCACGAGATTAAATGGGGAAGAACCCCCCCCCCCCATTACAATGGATCGCCGCGCAGACAATGAACATCGGTTACATTGGCAGGAATCTCACCTGTTGGATGCTTCTTCCAAATCTTCCGACTGGTGTTTGGGGGCATTTGGGGGCTCATGATTCACTCCCTGGAACAGAAAGAAGGCGAAGTTCAATGGCCAGGTCGCAAACCAAGCTCCAGAAAGAAGACAATTGAAAAAATAATTTTTAAATGTAGTATAACTTCTATTTTTTAATACACTTTTACATGATACTCTGATTTTCAAAACTATTGAATATCCGCTAAGTTTTCATGCTCTTATAACACATTAACAAAAACATAGTTTAGCCTTTAGTATTAGTAATAGTATTAAATATATCACTTTCATACTTACAAAGAACGTGAATTTATTCAGAGTTACATACAAAGAAACAATAAAATCCACATTTGAAACTGATAAAAGCGTGCGCACCGCCAACCCTGTTATTTCAATCTATGGACTGCAGTTACGTGCTTATTATGCACTCATCGGCATGGAATACAAAAGTAACCGAGTTCCATACCGTATTCCATGCTGATGAGCGCATAATAAGCACGAAACTGCAGCCCATGGATCGAAAAAACTGAGTTGGCGGCGTATTGCATGTTCCTGCCTTAGGCCTTGCTTCGAGTCGGTTACTCACTAATAAAATCGTATCAGAAAGAAAGGTGAATTTTCACATTGATTCTTCAACCCTCTTGCTGTGTTAGGGCTCATTTATTCATTGTTTCATACGTATGTTAAAACATTTTTGTATAATTTCTATTTTATTTACTTATTTTTTAGACTACCAATTCTTTTTTTTTTTTTTTTTGTTCACTGAAATTTGTAACAGTGGAAATATTTGTAGTCCACTCCTAATGAAATTGAAAGCCCCGCCAGTTTGCCGTTCTGGGAGAGCTCTTTTTTTACCCCCCTCCCCTTTTCCCGCTCAGATGTTTGTTG